>CBVK0103837811.1:0-11807 GCA_900067695.1 Picea abies
AATTCAAATGCATCTAATGAATAGAGGTGTGTGGAGCATAGTAAAAGGCATTGAAAAAGCTCCTAGTGATCCCAGACTTCTGGTTGAATGGGAAAAGAAGGAATAAAATGCTAAAACTATTATTGGTTTGGCTCTTTCAGACATGCAATTGCATTTGATTGATTTAGAAAAATCATCTTAAGTAATTTGGGAGCAATGAAGTAAATTATTTGGGGAAAAGGCAATGAATGCAAAGTTTTCTTTAAAGTTGCAACTTTTTAGCCTCAAAATGCATGATGAGACCCATCTCTCTACTCATATAAAGGAGTTAATGTCTCTCTTTAAGCAATTAGATGACACAGGTACCAAGGTAGATCCAGAAGATGCTAAAGCAATTCTATTGAATAGCTTATCTTCTAAATATAGCAATGTTGTATTCACATTGTATCAATTACCCTCACAATCATTGGAAGGAATGGTAGCATAATTATTATCTGAAGAAAAAATGACATATTCTGAAGACTCGAATGTAGGTGGTCAGCATGAAATTGCACTATTTTCAAAAGGGAAGATGAGAAGAACCAAGGGTTCAACATAATGTTTCTATTGTCACAAGATTGGACATATAGTATGGAATTGTAGAACTCATGCTAGGGATCTTCTGAATGGCAAAGAAACTGCAAACATTGCCAATTTGGATGGCTTATTAGAATCAAAGAGTGATGAAGAACCGCGAGAGTCATCTCTCAAACTGTTCTAGAAAAATGAAAGGGGTGGGGTACTTAAAGTTTTTTTTATGTGTGTTAATGTTGACAGTTTTTTATATAAATGTTTATGTAAAATAGGAACTCTTGTATCTTGATATAAGCAGGCAGCCCCGATTTCAAGAACAATTGTTCTTATTCGAAGTCACCTTGTATACTTGAATGTTGAGGACATTCCGTATCCAAACTGCTCTTTTAGACACTGACGGATAACTGAAAGAAGAAATCCGACAGATGGAGGCATGTTGATAGAATGCATCAATAACTGACATGTTTTCTCATGGAAGCCCCAGTGAACCGAGATTGTCAAAATTCTCAATCGTACAAGTGCATGAATGATGATCTGAAACATTTATACTTTAAATGAGTTGAAAGGAAAGCTTGAAGAAGAGGAAGAGAAAGAGCAGAATCAAAAGGCGTCAGAGTGGGTGTATGCGTTGATGAGGATCATGCTAGACAAAGTGTTGTAATCTTTTCTGTTATGTAATTTGTGAAGTTTTCTAATGTAGGCATTAACTGGGGGTGTTAGAGATAATGCCTAATTAATGTCACTACTAGAGTTTAGAGATTGGATTGAGTTTGTTGGAGGATGTTGAGAGATTCTCTCAACCTCTCCCTCCAAGAGTAATTAATGTCACTACTAGAGTTTAGAGATTGGATTGAGTTTGTTGGAGGATGTTGAGAGATTCTCTCAACCTCTCCCTCCAAGAGTGGAATAAGTTGAATCTCACAACACTGATTTAAGTATGATGTATCTCTATGTAATTTATACAATACAAAACTATTATCAGTTGTGTGTGAATCATTTGTATAATGGATGCTCTCCATTTCTCTTATTTTTTGTCTCTATTTGTACTGCACTGTGAGACATTGAAGGTCTTGCTTCGTCTTGTGGTCTGAAGTTAGTTGACGTTGCAAGTCTTGCTTCGTCTTGTCGTCTGAAGTTAGTTATTGGATCAGGAAATTCGCTGATTGTAACCCCTGCATTTCTCTAAGAAGGATTTATTATGAACATTTTCATATTTAAATAATGTGATATGAGATAGAATATGTAGCTGGAGATTGCTAAGCTCCTCTCCTGTAAAATGATGAAGAAGAAGCATAAGCAAAGCCAAGATCCGACTCGCCCTTCCCCACGCAATAATGGAGACCATGGCAGCGACGTCACCCTTCTACTTTCTATGAATTGGAAACTGTCAAAGCTTTGGCGATTATGTCTCCAATGGTGGGACTAGCAATGCTCAGCCACAACAGTGTGAAACTCTCATGGTTAGCATCCATCTTTTCTATTGTTAGAATTGTTTCTTCGTGAAACCAGTCGAGTTGAGCTTTAAAAGGTCGGGTTTGAACAAGGGTTCCTCTCTGAAATAAGCAACTCTTCCTTGCCTAGTTTCGAGCTTGCCAATTCAGCTAGTTATGCTCTAAACGTTTTAAGAAATGATTTTTAGCATCCATCTTTTCTATTGTTAGAATTGTTTCTTCGTGAAACCAGTCGAGTTGAGCTTTAAAAGGTCGGGTTTGAACAAGGGTTCCTCTCTGAAATAAGCAACTCTTCCTTGCCTAGTTTCGAGCTTGCCAATTCAGCTAGTTATGCTCTAAACGTTTTAAGAAATGATTTTTTTCCTATTTTTTGATCACATTTGTTTGAAATTCGACGAAAAATTGTTAGATCTGATAGATTTGAATGATTATTTCTGTATAATCCGGGTGGTTCGGGCGTTTTTCAGCATGTTGAATCCATTTCTGCATTCAGAAATGAATTTTAAACGTTTTTCAGCATGTTGAATCCATTTCTGCATTCAGAAATGAATTTTAAACAACAACAAAAAACCCATCACAATGAAATCACAAATCAGAGTCAAATTACTATTTTTTGTTGTTTAAAATCCATTTCTGAATACAGAAATAAATTCAACATGCTGAAAAACCCCTATACAAACATACTTTATGTAACAAAAAAATCGGTGACAAACATACCCTGATTAAAGTATGTTTGTCACCCTATTTTAACTAAGGTAAAAAAATCAAAATTTAACTATGATGCAACAAAAGAAATCATTACTATGATGCAATAAAACATAAATACTATCCTCAAAATGAGAAGAGGAAAAGAATGTTAAGGGATTTCTTAAAATATATTATTATAGGAAAGAAAAAATTCTTGACTTCATAAAACAAATTTCTTGAATTCATTAAACAAAAAATATACATTAAAAAATTATCAAATTTAAAAACTGATTATGCAAATATACAATTAATTAATTAAAAATTTACAATTTAAGAAAAAAAATACACATTAAAAAATTATCAAGTTTAAAAACTGATTACTCAAATATACAATTAATTGATTAAAAATTTAAAAATTATCAAGTTTACCCAAATATATAATTAATTAATTAAAAATTTAAAAACTGATTACCCAAATATACAATTAATTGATTAAAAATTTACAATTTAAGAAAAAAAAATTTGTATTAGGATTTCTATAACAATTTTATCAACATTCAAAATTACAAATTGAGAAGTAGTTTTTCATGAAGGAAGTTGATAAGTTAAAATTATAACAATTCTATCAACATTCAAAATTACAAATTGAGAATTATAAATAAAGAAATGTTTTTTTTCAGTTAAAAAAGTTGATAATTTAAAAAATGTGATAGCAAAATATCAATAAAATGAACAAGAATCTTAATAAATAAATAAATAATAAAAATAAGTTGACAAAGTTAGATAACAAGGAAATCTATTCTCTAAAAAGTCATAGTCAAATTTTGTTTAATGAAATAAAAAATTGAAGAGAAAGGACAAACACATTCCAAAATTTGATAAAAAGACATTAATAAATTGAATTGAAACAACGACATAAGCCAAAATACAAACAATTGATAGAGAAACTCTTGAGACGAAATTGGAGTGGAAAAGCTAAGTGTCATTAATGTTGATATTTTCTCTATCATTGAAAGAGTCCAACCTGAAGGGTATTGAATTTTGGGAGAGCAGTGATAGCACAAGTTACACACAAAATAATATTTGTATTACACATCAAGAAACAATACACATATATAGTTGGTATTAGATCCAACTTATTCTAAACATGGATATCGAGGTTGAGAGAATATCTCAACAATCTCCTATAGTATCACAAACCAACTCTAAACTCAACACAATGCATTAATGGAAGCATTATCTCCAACACTCCCCTTTAATGCTTACATTACAAACAAAAAATAGAAATTACAAAACTAAACTTTGTTTTTGTCTGATCTGGTCTTCATCAACACTCCTACCCACTTTGAAATCTCTCAGTTTACGCTCTTTCTTCTCCACAACTTCGAGCTTCCCTCTCGATTCATTTAAGATAAAAAACGCTTTTGACCATCATGACGAAATTGTAATGATTAACAATATTAACATACTTTACTATGACAAAGTAAATGGCTCGCTGAGTTTTCCAGACAAGCAACCAAGTAACCAGACCATTCTATGAAGATAATTCCATCTGTCGAACACATAGCTCACTGAATCCGACAATTATCTAGTAGAGTACTCTAGATATTGAACGTATCCAGAAGTTAATCACACAAGTGACCTTTTGCATACACACTCTCACAAACACACATATAAAAAATGTAACTGTTGTTCTTGAATCCCAAAGCACAAGAACCTCAAGAACCTCTAACTTAAATTATGGTACTCTATCCAATAATTTGCTCTTCATGATATATGATTAAATAAAATACATATTAACACTAAAAAAACATATCTCATCCCAAAGAGTTTAATTAAACTGCAACCTTAAATATCCCTTGTGCTGATTGTTCTCATCCGTTTTATTTTTCTTAGCTTCGGCATGATCTGCATGTTTCCAATAATTACAACAGTTCCATGCTCCTTTTGCACAACTTAGTGGAAGATCAACTTGACCAAAAAAAAATAAAAAATCGTTGAGATAAGATCTAACCAAGAAAGTGGCTTCTCCTATTCTTCACACGCACGGGGTAAGTTGTCTATTATTTTAGTGCAATAACTCCACATCTTTGCAAAGAAGATATTGAACCTCGTGACATTGGCTCTCGATAGCTCTTTTAAACTTGCAAATGTTGCGATTTGGCTCCCTGACGTGACTGGACTTCTCTATGACAACAAAGCTCTAAATCAACTCACACAGCCTCACACACTAACAAAAAATCTCACACTACAACAATCAATCAAAACCAAATTGCTCTCACATCTATGCTAATCTAATCTATGTACAAGGACTAAGCCTCATGTCTCTCCCATCTTCCTGGCCATCCTATGAGGGATTTAAGCCAGATCAAGCTCTGATATCATATCAAATTTTGGGAGAGAAACCATAACATAAGTTACACGCAAAATAATATTTGTATTACACAACAAGAAACAATACACATATTTAGTTGGTATTAGATCCAACTTATTTTAAACATGGATATTGAGGTTGAGACAATATCTCAACAATCTCCTACATTATCCCAAACCAACTCTAAACTCAACATAATGTATTAATGGAAGCATTATCTCCAACAAAGAGATCAATAAATCAGTGAATGTTGAAGAATCAATTTTTATATCAATATATCAAAAAATTCAATTGTTAAACTATATCATCATCCTAATCACATGAATCATCATATGCACAAATCAATATACTAATTACATCAACCAAAGCAAAACTTGGTTCATATTCCTAAATATCAAGATGTTAATTTTAGATTTGTTTCTAAAGTTATATCAAGAATCATAGTGGAAAAAGTCTTACTATAAAGTCATAGTCAAATTTTGCTTAGTGAAATAAAAAAATTAAAGAGAAAGGATAAACACATTCCAAAATTCAATAAAGAGACATTAACAAATTGAATTGAATCAACAACACTTTGTAGAAGTCAAAATACAAACAATAGATAGAGAAACTTTTGTAGACGAAATTGGAGTGGAAAAGCTAAGTGTTGTTAATGTTGACATTTTCTCTATCATTGAAAGGGTCTAACCATCGATTGATAAGGCAATGATTATACATCTGGTCATATATGAAGATGTGTCTATCACCATTGCCACTAACAAAGTAGTATCTCTTCTTAAAGGGATGAATAAATCAATTGATAAAGTAATGATTATAGATCTGGTCATATATGAAGATGTGTCTATCACCATTGCCACTAACAAAATAGTATCTCTTCTTAAAGGGATGAATAAATCAATAAATATTGAAGAGTTATTTTTTGATATCAATATATCAAAAAATTCAATTATTATACCCTCACATGAATCATCATATGCAAAAATCAATGAATCATCATATGCAAAAATCAATATACCAATTACAACAACCAAAACAAAACTTGGTTCATATTCCTAAATATCAAGAAGATAATTTTCGACTTGTTTCTAAAGTTATATAGAGAATCGTAGTGGAAGAAGTCTTACTATAATATTGCACCATACAATTCTACAAAGAAATGATTAGGGTATATTACTTTCTTTACAACCAACAATACAAACATTAAGTGAAAGCGATAGAAGTGAGAACAAAGCATTAAGTAAAAGTGACACACGCAATAACACAAACGTAAATTCTCCAAACTATGTTCAAAGGACAAAGTATAATTGAAAGGGAGCAATGTAACATACATAAAGTATTTATAAACTAAATAATAATAATAAAACTAAAAGAGGCATGTTAATTAGATAATAACTCAAAAATCATAAGTTCCTTTCAAATATTGTGATCATTCAATGATATTTATATTTTTACATAGAGTTCTTGTATTCATCACATTCCTATTATTCAATTATATTTTATCTGATATGGATTTATCTTCCCTCTTATTTAAATTGAAGTTTTATTTAATTATTGAATATATTTGTTAATAATAATATCTAATCTCCTAAAATGAATTATATGGAATTACAATTAAAATGTTAAATATTAAAGATTACTTTCATATGCATCCATCAAATAACATAACGAAGAAATAACCATATAATAAAATTACTTTTATCAGAATGTTAAATATTAAAGATTACTTTCATATGCATCCATCCAATAACATAATGAAGAAATAACCATATCATAAGATTACTTTCATGTGCATCCATCCAATAACATAACGAGGAAATAACCATATAATAGGAAAGTGCAACATATGAGTACACAATCATATCATAGCATAGTACGAAATTAAAAGAAGAACCATCAAACATCCATTATATCTATTAGTATAAGCATCACATTACAACACAATATAAAAGTCATATCAAATGTATAATGGTACATAAGATCATTGAGCTACTATCAACATAACAATGACATAAACAATATTAATGGTAACAATCATAACAACTAAAAAGTCCTCATATAACAATTTCAAAGGACCTATAAATATAAGATATTTTAGTCATAAAAGGTACAAATAACATAATTAATTAATATGATTACTTATGTGATGAGAACTATTAATTCAAAACAAGGTTGCGTGGCAACGTAGTCCCTGCCAACAAGGTTAGAAAGAAAATTGTGGAAAATCGGGCCGCATTGTAAATGATAGAAGTGTTCGGTGCAAAATGTATATCACAGAAATGTTGTGTGCAACATATATATCACAGAACATGGGGCATAAGTAAATGACGCTTGGCATGTAGAGCACCATTTAGTTTTTGAAAGTATATAAAAAACTACAAATTTGTTCACAGTGGAAGAAAAAAATTGGAAATTTAAATGCATTTGTCATATAGACTGGTGAAAGATAAAAATGTATGAAGACATAAATTTAAAAGGAGATAAGAAAACAATTTTATTTGAAATATGTAAAAAAAAAAAAAGTTTGTTACATACTACTGGAAATTTTGAAATGTATATCACGGAAATGTTGTGTGCAACATGTATATCACGAAACATGGAGCATAAGTAAATGACGCTTGGCATGTAGAGCACCATTTATTTTGAAATATATAAAAAAATAAAAGTCTGTTACATATAAAAATTTAAACACATTTGTCATACAGACTGATGAAAGATAAAAATGTATGAAGACATAAATTTAAAAGGAGATAAGAAAACAATTTTATTTGAAATATGTCAAAAAATAAAATTTTGTTACATACTACTGGAAATTTTGAAATATACAAAAAAATTAAAGTCGGTTACATATAAATCAAAATTTCAATGCGTTTGTCATGTAGATCGGGATTGGGGCTCCCGCGGACCATTAGAGAAAATATGTACAAGAAACATGACTGTAGAAAGAAGATAGAGTGCAATACCTGCAAAAAAAATAAATTGAAAGGTATAAGTGTTTGCCTACACATCTCTATTTAAAAATGTGAAATAACTGGGTTGATAAACAAAGCAAGATGAGATCAGTAGACTTACAGTGAGGGTACATATGATCCCTTTGGTTATTTTCTTGCGACTGTCGTTTCATTGATGTCATGGACAATTGCGGTTTCAATGATGTCGTCGACAACTGCTGGAATCCTGACAACTGCCTTCTACCTTTCGTCAGCGGCCTGCTTCAATTCCATTTCGAGCCATTCTTCAATGTAGCTTCTCATTGGGGCGATGTTTATCTCATTCCGTATTTTTATGTTGAAAATATCATTTTCTAATTCTTGGAAGTTGATAGAAAGATTACACAGAGCCTGATGAATTTCCTCATTCTGTATTGAATATTTGACTAGCCAGTCGTCGACGTGAGCTTGATAAAACTGAAGGATGTTGTAAAACTTTTCTAGAGACAAGTTGATAAAACTGAAGGATGTTGTAAAACTTTTCTAGAGACAAGGCCTTAAACATAGCAACCTGTTTATCAAACTCTTTCCTAGTTAAGGGCAAGGAGTTTGCGATTAAGTCGAGGTCTTGGAAGTTATTGTTTTTTCCGGCTAAGTTTATTCTTGACAGCCTTGTGAATAATTTATCTTTCTTCGATATGGCTTGTTCACATGACTAAAAAATGAGATGTAGGTTCTTCACTTTTTCTTTCCAACATGCATTCAATTGATTGATTTGGTTTTTGGATGGAAGATATTGTTCTCTTATTTTTGTTTCTGTCACATTATTAACAATGGTGCCAAAAGGAAGAACTGTTTTTAAAAATAAATTTTCTTCATCTTTTAACTCCACCTGCAAATGTTCGAGCAAACTATGTGCCCTATTTCCACGCCTTGGTAACCAGTTCCATTCTTTTCTTAATATTTTTCTCCACATATTCTCTATATGATGTGAGGAGGGTGGATGATGCTTTTACGTTGGCTGCAGGGGTGGCAGGCATGGCTATTGCCAAAGGATTGACAAGCAATGACATAGGAATCAAAGCCTCTTCCAATTCCTTGACCTGGTCCTTCAGTCTGGCATTCTCGACCTTGATTCCTACAATTGAATCATGAAGTGCTTCTCCGCTCGCATTGTGAAGTTGACAGATTTGGGACGACCACATGTTGGCAAGGTCAAGCTCTGAACGATATTTTCCTTTCTTATTTTTTACATATTTTTTCTCAATTATCAATTTTTTGGATTGGCTATCAAAAACAACGCTCTGGAACACGAAGGATTCATCTTTGTCAAAATTTTCGGTAACAGATATGTCCATTGGACGGCTATGCTGGATGGCGTCTTTGGGCTGATCAAGGTAGCAGAGCATGCTATCCAAATCAATGTCAAGTTCCATGTTCTCACTCTGAATTTTCGGCTCTTCTGCCTGCCCCACATTTTTTTTTCTCTTCTTCTCTATTGGAAGCTTGTGAGAACTATCAATTTTAGAGTGAGGAGGGTCATTATTGCCTCCTCCGTTTGAAGAAATACGAGTTTCTTTGTTGTTGTGGTGGGCCGCTGGAGCGATGCTTCGGGATGTCGTACTTTTTGGAGTGATATTTGTCGATTGAACACTCTTGTCACCGGGGCCTTTCCCCTGTTGCGTGTACAATTTAGTGTAGATTTGCATTGTGTCTAGGTTGCCGACATCAGAGGCAAGAGTGGTTTTTCCACTGTCCTTGTTTTCAAGTAGGTGTTTTTTAAAAAAAAAATCGTCGAGGCCAAGTATTTGTAAATGTTGTCGAAAAATATTATAGGGGTTGAACCCTGGGGTCGAACCCTCTTATGATTTCAACATATCCCAGGTTGGAAATACTAGATTGCACTGCGAATTTGTCAATTTTGTTGATGTTTTTCAACACAAACTCCCCTACTTTCCAAGGCAGAGGAATGAACTGTTTTTTTCTTCTTCTTTTGCAACAGATGCAACCAGCAGTTGTATTGTCATGCTACTTCTGTAACAAACATTCTATCCGTAATGTGACATGGAAGGTGTTATCACTGAAATTTCGTCCTCAAATGGTTACAGGAATCCAGCATCTTCAAACAACCATGAGTCCACCCCTGGACCAAAATTACCAAAAACACATTTCCAAAAGGTCCAAAACTATACAACCAGTTATAAAATCAAGATGCGCTATGACTACACAGGGCGCACACGCACATGCTCCATCAAGAAGTGCAGAAAAAACACACATGCACACGATGCATGACTGTGGATTCTAAAAGCCGCGTGCACCTGAGAACGACACATTTATGATGTTGGTCGGCCTTCCACCCACTTCTGGTTCAGCTTCCAAGTCGATTTGACATCCAAATCTCGGTTGGATCCGGCTAGGTGGCTAGTCAAAGACCTAAAGGTGCCCTAAAAAACCCATTTTCACACTAAAAGATGGTTGCACAATACCTCAAAGTGGTGCTATAAAACAAAGCCATGGGTGCACTACATTTTCAAGGAATTCATTTGCAAGGTTATGCTGCTGCTATTCTCTTGGGGAAACCTCTCTTCTCATCAAGAGTATACTAGTACTATTCCATTTAGGCAATCCACATCACCTTTTGAGTGGGTTAGCTTGGGATTCTTTCACCATTTCTTTCAAGTTTTCAAGTTGTAAGAAGAGCTCAATCTTGGGGGTCCAAGAGCCCTCCCTTGGAGGAAGAAGGGACCCAAAGTCCCCTTTCTCTTTGGTGTTTTCTTTTCACTAATATAATTCTTTCCATTGGTGACATGAGTCTTGTTTGTTTCTTGTTCTTATGTCCTTATGCACAATAGTTTAATTGTTTTTCCTTTCCTAGTTTAATTCTTAGCTTAGTCTTTTATGTTTATTCTTCTAACCCTTTCCTTTACTGTTGTCTTTCTTAGCTAACCCAACTAAGCTTGTAAGCACCTCTGTTTTGCTCATTTAGGTGACAAAACAGGCTCAATAGACTGGCAACTCCACTGGGGAAAAATATCAATTTCCTACCCCATTTGGGTTATTTTAGCTCTTCTTTTTGTTTATTTAACCTACAGGTACCATAACCGGCCCAAGCCGACCTACATGAAGCCAAATTCAAAGCTGAGTTGAAGGAATTTTATCCAAAATTTTCTTCATGGCCATGTGACATATGTGTGTGGGTTTATCGACCCACAGTCGCGCATCGTGCACACGTGCGCCAAAATCATTGTATTACTCAGCGCCTTCTGCGCACCTGCGCCCATCAACCTCTTCTATTTTGTGCATTGGCGCTCAGAGCACCTTTGTCTAGTCTGAGACCCGTGCACCTGTGCAGAAAAATACACATTGTAAGCTTTTTATGATCTGTGGAGGGCCCATAGCCTTCTGAAAGTTGATTCCATGCATGTTGTAATCTGCACTACACTTACATTCCCTCTCCATATAAAGGGATTAGTCAAAACACATAGGCACTTAGGGGTAAAATCATAACTCTCCCTCTTTTTTGTTGTTTTTCCACATGGATGGCTTGCTTTGACTAAAGTTAAGTTGGAATCATTTTACATCACATATAAAACTTACATTGGGACCATAAATTGGATATCAATCATTGAGTATGCTCTTCTCTCGCGCTTCAAAGCGATCTTGAGAATCAAAAAGAGGTTGTAGACAATTTCATCTCCCCTTAAAAAGACAAAATCTTTAGGAGAGGACAACACCCCCTCGGGACTCCTCTTAGTTTATTTTTCAAACACACCTTAAACTTGTAAGGGCCCATACATGCCCACATGCTACAAAGAT
>CBVK0103837858.1:0-13152 GCA_900067695.1 Picea abies
AGCATCCTTAGCCTACAACCCTAAGGAGTTTCTTGGAGTGATAACACAACTGAAGGAGAATATATTTGGAAGTCCAGAGAAATCATTCTCTAGGAGTTTTTAGTTGAGTGGAGTGCAAGATCACAGAAGCTTCTAAGCCCAGAGTGGATCTTGAACATTGATTTTCAGGAGACATGTGGCAATGGATCCGAGAGTTCGTGAGAAAGAACTTCGAAAGAAATTGTGTGGCACAAAGGAGAATTTTCACAAAGCCGCAAAGAGAGAAGTGGATCTAGACTGTTGACCCCAAAAGGACACGTGGTAGAGATCCACGTGTTTCGGAGAAAAGGTACTCCGACAGAAAGAGGAGAGTATAGAAGGACACGTGGTAGAGATCCACGTGTTTCGGAGAAAAGGTACTCCGAAAGAAAGAGGAGAGTATAGTGGGAAGATACTCGAAGGTTGGAGTTTGAAGAAGATCACAACCATTGGTTGTGGGAGAGACGTGGACCATAGATCAGGTCCCAATTAAATTCATTGATTCAAATATTGGGAAAAAGGGAGAAAGCTACTCGCAAAAGCTCTAAAGTGCGGAATTGCGAAGAGGACTTGTTCGAGGTCACAACTCGAGGTCATGTGAAGAAGAAAAGGGGCTTAGCAGGAGCCCGCGGGTCTCATAGGACCTGTGCCTAGGAGAAAAGGGGGCCTGTGTAAAATGATTTGTGGGGCTAGTAGGGTCCCTAAGAGNNNNATGATTTGTGGGGCTAGTAGGGTCCCTAAGAGCTGATTCGGCTTAGATAATTGAATATTCTTGACCAGGAGGTCACGCAACCCCCAGGAGGGGAGGGGGGCCACATCATATTTTAGTCTAAACATAGAAGGATTGTTGATTAATGGACATAGCTATTAATGATTATGGTTTTCAGGGGCTATGGGTTATAATGGTTAGGGTATGTGTGGTATTATTTAGGAGGGATTAAGGGTTAGGATTTAGAAGTATTAACATTTTAGGAAATATGGGTTATAATAGTTTCTAGTTAGAGGGTTTTGTGGTAATGGGTTGAAGGTTATAGTTATTAGGGGTTATAAGGACTGGCAATGATTAGAGTTACATTTTATAGAGGTTATGAGATAATGCATATAATAGTTAGGGGTTAGGGTTATGGGTTATATAGGTTACTAGTTAACATAATTTTTAGGCATTAGTGGTTGGGTTTTAAAACGATTCAAATTTATACATGTAAAGGATTAGGGATTTAGGATTAAGGTTTAAGGTTATATGGGTTATAAAGTTAGAGGTTAGGGTTTATATGGAATAGGGGATATAGTGTTTATGGTGCATAGGTTTTAAGGGTTAGTGGATTCAGGCTTATCTATGTTAAGGGTTACAATCATTAGGAGTTATGTTAAGGGTTAGGGGTGTTTGAGTTCAAGGTTATAGGGGTTATAAGGGTTAGATATTATGGTTATTGTTTAATAGTTTTTTTATGCATAATATGTTATAGGTAAATATGGTCTATATGTGTAGGGAATTAAGGATTATATGGTAAAATAACAATGGTTCTAAGAGATTATAGGAATTAGGAATTGGGTTTTAATATTTATGGGTTCAAAGTGATAGGGATTAGGGGTGATGGGATGAAGAATTGTGTTTTTTATTAGTTGGGGGTTATGGGATATAATAGTAATGGATTATAAGCATGATGGATTACAATATAATTTTATAAGATCAAGGTTGAGGGGTTGTAGGTTATATGTGTAGGAGTTATAATAGTTAGGAGTAATATGGGATATTATATATAGGGGTTAGGGGTTAGCTATTTTAAGTGTTAGTAGTTAGGTATTAGAGGATAGAAAATAGGGGTGTTAGGTTTATGGGAGATAGGGGTCAATGGTTAAGTGTTACAGTCATTAATCATTGTTTTGTATAGGTTAGGGTTTATAATGGAAAAGGTTATAAGGATTAGGTGAAATCTCCCTTGGATATCTAGACCCCTATTGTCCAAGACAAAAAAAATAAAATGGAAACTAAAATTACTTTAGATCTATCTTTTGTGTCTATAAGAAGAGAATATAGAAGAAATAAATGTGACTTACTCCTTTTCAATGATTGTCCTCATTGATATTCAATATTTGGTCTTGTTGTCCAAGATTCTATCATGATGAAGAAAGTATGAAAGGAACAAAAAAACACCTTCTACTCCTACAATATATCATTAGAAAAGAGAATATCTATCTATATAGACAAACATGTATAAACAATAGCATGAAGGAAATAAGCCAAGTTATATTAATGGAGAAACATGTTGAAGTACTTACAAACCAATGTTGATGTTAATAATTGTTTTAAGATTCTTGTGGTGTGAAATTTGGACAAATTCTTCTGGATTATCCATAGTAGGAGTCATTTTTATCGACTTTCCAAATCTAATAATAGGATCCATCTTCAGGGGCAACAACTTCTCCAAGCTCTCCAGTCCATGTCTTTCCTGAATGTCTCAAGATTATAATGATGATGCTTTGATGAATTATCCTCACAATATCAAAGTTTTGACACTATGAAATACTTTATACCCCCTTTTAACCTTGGAATTCACTCATTATACATGATTTGTATGCTTAACCACCATGGAGAAGATCATTCACTAGATCCACTCAATTGGGATCTCCTAGATTTTTAGGGAGAAAATATCTCTCAAGGATTTTAGGGAGGAAATATCTCTCAATATCCATCAAATTAGGATATTTGTTTGAGAAAATCTCTCAACCATCCATGAGACTCTCAACTTCTCTTTGAGATTAGGAAACTAGATGTGAGGTGGATTCTCACACTAAATTCATTTCATTTTTTCAATAAAGATGAATAATACATGTGCACATAGTATTTTGACCTTCATATGATAAATTTCTCCCCCAAAATGTCTAGGAATCATGAAAAACACTCCCTCACTTAAGTGTGACAAATAGGTGTGTAACAGAGAGTTGTACATGCCAATAAAAACCCTAATCCATTATTTTATATGGGTTATCACTTAAAAATTGCTCACAAAGCTATATAAGTAATCATCGAAAAAGTCATCAATACAACATAACAGGGTGTTAATCCATGGTAATTATGCACTTCCTTCAACAAAGCACCAATATATATATAAAGTGGAGTTTTAATGCATTTTCATGACTTTAAAGTTTGGGGTTTATGTGATCTACGTGGGCCTGCGTGGTTAATCCTTCGATAGCCATGAAAATCTACTCGATGTGAAATATCAACCACATTCATCATAATAAATTAAAAAAAATCCCATCAAGGGTGCTCCAAAGAAAGTGTATCAGGAATCCTTGAGCTCCATACCCATTGAAGGTTGGTACTTTGGTGGTTCAATGTCTCTTCAATACATGGGGAACCATAATCCAAAGTGCAACATTCACACTTAGAACTTGCCTTGATGGAGCTTGAAGTTTTGTTATGAATAAGATCCATGGGGAAACATTCAAACAAGAGAATATTATGCAAGGTTATGTTTTCTAAATGATCCTTGAGAGCCACATTCTTAAGCCATAATTTTGTACAAACATAGCCACTAGCTAGTGTTTGGCCTCTTCTCATGAAGATCTCATGCACACTTTTTTTTAGAGAGAGAGGATTATTCCAAAGGAACATAAAATAACCCTCCCAAGGAGGAAGTAAGAGTACAATTGCATTCAGTCATCTTCTTTGGTGTAACAATAAAGATTTTTCATCGACATATGATCATCATTTATTCTCTTTCAATTGTAGTTTTATTTTTCATCATTTCTACTTATTTCTTTTCCTTTCATTTTTGTTTGCAATGGTATTTATGATTATTGACCAAATTTAACCATTTACATGTTATATATCTTTCATCCTATCTATATAAAGGTTTTTTTTCTCACCCATGTGGGAAAAACAACCAAACAGAGTGTAAAAAATCATTCATGGAGCTATATAAAAGATCACCATAGGCATAGTTCATATCACCATAGATAATTAGATTCACATGGTGAAATCACCACAGAGTTTGAATAAAGGTTGTGGAAGAATCACCGTAGATAATCATAACATATGTCATTGTAGAGTTTACATTGTCATAGAGTTTATATCACCTAAGAGAACTTATATCACTACCAAAACCATGGTATTTAACCCTAGAATCACTGCAAATAATCAAAATCACCACAAATTTTAAAACATAGAGTTGACCTCAGATTTTAACCCTAGAATCATTGTATAGTTTAAATCAGAATAACCACAGACTTTAACCCTAGAATCACCAAAAGTTTAAATAAAATAATTGCAAATTTTAAAACACGAAATCTAAAACATAAGATAGAAATTCCTCGTAGAGTTGATATATTCACAAAAATCACTGTAGATTTTAAATTAGAATCATTGCACAATTTAACCTTATAATCACCTCAGATTTTAAATAAAACCATTGCAGAGTTTAAAACATAGTTTATTTGACCATTTCTTTTCTATGTACTATAACAACTACTATCAAGTGTTAGAAAGAGGTTTTGTTATGAAGAAATCCCCCCCACAGATAGGTAAGAACTCCCTCAGATTGACCCTCGATCTGGAACAAACTATAGGATATGAAACAATATGAAATTCCTCTAGATCTAGTGTAATCGATCATAATACATGCAATGAGAGGGAAGAAAGAGTGTCCCTTACCTTTTACCTGATAGTTTTCTTTGTGTAATCATGGCTAATGTTGCTCCAAAAATCTAGTTCCAGTGCTTATCACCTACTTCTTGCACACAAGAAGACAAAAATACCAATATCAAACCCTTTAAAGCAATAAGAATGGAAAACACTACTATATCTAACCTGATATACTCAAGGAAGAATATATCTACCACCGATATGCACATAAAGTTGAATACAAATAATAAATGAAAGGGAAAACCATATGGATCTATATTAATAAGAGGAGAAATATTACATCAATAAAGTATGTACCTTGAGTCTCTATTGAAGGTTCATCCTATATCTTTCTCCAACTCCTCCTTATCCCTCACACAAGCAAGGAAAACTCTAATCTGAAGGTTGAAGGCTTGTTGAAGAACTATGAAAATGTGTAGCATAATATTTCTCTAAAATCTTCCTCCCCTCCTCCCTTGGAATTCATTCCTTATATATATTGACGGAGGAGGCTAGGGGATGTGTCTAGGCATATAGAACTTAGTGAAATTTTAGTCCAACATTATTTCCCAATATCACCACGTGATATAAAAAACTCACCTAGCACTGATATCCTTGGACTCATCAAATTTAGAAGCTAGCAACCAGTCACACCTTTCCCATGGTGCAACATGTAACCAATCACATCTTTCTAGGCATGCAAGGCATGACCTCCCTCAAAAACTCAGAAATCCAAAGTAGAAAATGTATGTTTCATCATGAAAACACAAATAGGTCATGAATGTGTATTTTGGGTGGAAAATAGAGCTATGACATTCCCCCTAATGTGTGAGTCAAGAAGAGGAATTGATGGTTGAAACACATTATAATATTCATGAAATTGATGAAATTTAAGGAAAGAGTTGGGAGTTCAAGGAAATAGTGAGTATGTACAATCAATTGTTAACAAAGTAGATCAACCTTGAGATACGTATACCCATGCTGAGAAGAGAAACAAAGCATGGAATCCAACAAAATACATTGTGGATCCATGAAATGAAATGCAAGATCATGGTCATGAAAAAGTACACGGTGGATCCATGTCATCAAAGAGATTATATCCATGAGAAAATACAATGTGGATCTATTCCACAATATACATCAAGAAGATATCTATCACCAATGTGAGTGCCCATGTGGTCTTCATAGTAATCATATAATAGTGATATGCTCCATCGTAGCTTGAGAGGGGTAGAAAAAATGAGTGATGTGCCCCCAAACCCAAGGTCTTCACCCCAACCTTAACGGTGCTATTCTACATCATTTGAATAAGTGAATTAATGTTCAACATGGTATAAATCATCTGAATACTAGTCATTTATGAATATCATTAACAGACATGAGGGGAATTTCCAATGATGAAAATGGACACCAAGGTACCTAGTAAAACATAGGGAGTGTGAATAGAGGATTTGATGTCAAACACACATTGAATTGACTAATTAAGAGTCAATGATGTAAGCCCATTTTCGGTCACAAAGAATCCTGCCACTGAGGACTACAAGCTCCAAGGTACTAGCTGGTTTCTATATCCCTCTCCTATATAAGGTGTTGATGTCTATAGGAAGAGATCCATCGAAGGATGTCCTTAATGTATCCCCCATCAATTGACATGAAACATACATGGAAAGATATTGTTAAGAGATAGAATCTCTAGGTACAACTGATATAGGGATGGATGACATGAATGATAAAAAATACATCAGATGGTCGACTTAGGATTACTTTCCTTGAACATATAGCATGACATATTGATGACCTAGTGGCATTGAATCAAGAGAACCACTAATATAGTGCAACAACACATGAGGCATTGAATAACTCTCCATAGTGACTGAAAGAGGAACCAGTCAGAGGAGTATATGACTCATACTAATGGTATGACTCCTAGGAAACCTATAACCCAACTATAATAAAAATACACAAATAGGTGTCATGTTCAAGGGTGATGTGATTAAAATTTTCCACATTTTAGAATATAGATCAGGTAAAAAAACCCACCCCAGTGTCGACCTCATAAAAAATCATCAAATATACAAGGTTGTAAGGGTAGTCAAGGGCTAATAATGGTGCATCTAGTGACTAGTTACACCTAGCCAGTGGTACATCATGTGATTGGTCACACCTTGCCAGTGGTGCATCATGTGATTGGTCTCACCTTTATAGGCATGCAAGGTGTGAAATACCTCAAAAAATTAGAAATCCAAGGAAGAAAAGGTATGTTTCATATTGACAACACTAGTAGGTCCTCAATGTGTCTCTAGGGTGGAAAATAGAGATATAACAATATTTCCTAGTCTATATGTGAAAAAAGCTCATCAATATTTTTACAATGGTTTATCATTTTCCAAAATTGATTTGTACATGAAAATTATGACCCTAAGAGATATAACTCTAGAGGACAGTTTAACCATTTAACATTGAAAATTTTGCACTTTTCTTCTATATTTTAGAACCCTTCCAACTTTTTTTTTTCGCTCAGTCTTTGTTGGTTTTCCATAATAGACGAATACAATTGAGACACAACTTACATGTTTTAAAATATATGAATTTTTTTATAACACCTATTTTTTCTTAGACAATCCTTCCTCGAGATAGAGTACAAAAAATCATATGTGAGAATTTGGAATCCTCCCAAGAAAATTATTTTGGAATTTAAACATGAAAATTTCTCAAAATGTTAAAAGCACATGAATTATGTATAGAGGAAAATAGAAGCAAATGTCACCTTATTAACTTAAGCAATCTATTCCATTAAAAAAAGACTTGTAAACCGATTTCCAAAAAGCCCGAAAATGAGGAGTAAGCATGGTGAGATTTACCAAGAGGGATAAAAGAAAGGTTATAATTGGTTGTAATTTATAATAATAGAAATTTCATTTAAATATTGCAGCTTATGAGAAATGGTTGGAAGACCATGGTTCTTTTGCGCAAAAATCCACAACAAGCTTGTATGAGAATATATGGGAAAACATGAAACAAAAACATAGATTCAACAAATGAAGATGTTTAAATCACATATTGATCTAGGTGGGCATTGGTGGCCACCCATCTATTCCACTGGATCAAAGAACAATTTTCCATTTTAGCAGTTTTTCTACAATTTTTTGAGTCCTAAGCTTATGAGGCCATTTTGAGGCCTTAAACAACGTTTTCTGGGCATGAAAATGCCCAAATGATATTCAAAGGCATAGTATGGGCTGAACTGAATGTGCACTCCTCATATAGACCTTTTTTAGAAGGTATCGAGCACCCCAACTGGAGATTGCATGCAAAAGTTACACCCTCAGAAAGTTGATGTATTAACTACCCCCATCGAGGCCCACAAACCTTTTGGTGTTTCATCTCTCAGGGCTAGGGTTTTCGATGTTTAGGGTTTTCTAAATTATTATTTATGTTAAAAATTCCTTTGTAGCCTCATTGTAATCAACTTCTTGGGAATGAGTGTAGTCGACACATCTCTTCTCAGAGATAAGCTATCACCATTCTAGATAACTTGTGTGCTTTTGCATTTTACAATCTTTTGTATTTTCAGACAGTCATTAATAGAATCTGAGTTTTATTGTATTATTGTGTTCCTTGCTGTATCTATGTGTATTTACTTGTTACATATATGTTATATTTCTTCCTTCATATCATTCTCAAAATAATGTAGATCAATATCTCGTTGGGAGGCATTTTAAAGTCAAGACAAACTATGATAGCCTAAAGTACTTTTTGGAGAAAAGATTGTCATCAAAAGAGAAACGAAAATGGGTAGGAAAAATGCAAGGGTTTGATTTTGAAATAATCTACAAAAAAAGGAAGGACAATGTGGAAGGGGATTCCATTTACATAATAGAAGAAGCATCGAGTTTATATTCTTTGAAAAAATGGATGACGAAGCAATATATCAATTCAAACTATTGATTGACAAATCCCTCATGTAACGAAGGAACGCGATGATGGACAATTTCACCTAGATCCTTCAAAGAATGCCGACAATAACAGAGGAACCTTCAACCAGTAGTCACTTTTGAGGTGCGAATCCATTCAAGGTACAAGTTAACTTTGATATTCCTTTATTTGAAGGCAAAATAGATGTTGACGATTTGGAAAAATGGTTAAGTCTACTAGAGGGTTATTTCTCTGTCCAAAATTTTTCCAATAGTGAGAAAATCACCTTCACACTCCTTAAGGCCATTCCCCCTGTCAGAGATTGGTGGGATACTTACTGTGAGAAACATACCGAGGATGAGTCTACAATTTTTGGGCTAGGACCCACCTGGGTGGATTTTGTTGATTCCCTCAAGGAACTATATTACCCTGTTGGAAATTATGATGACTAGTACACGAGATGGACCACATTGCACGACGAGAGGGGAAAAACAGTGTCAGAGTTCAAAAATACCTTCTATACCTTGTGCACCAAGATGGGTATTAAAGAATCCAAGCAACATGTGGTCCTAAAATACCACGGGTCTCTACACAGATACATCCAAACTAAAATGGAGTTTCTGAACATCCCATCATTGGGAGCTGCTTATCAATATGCTGTCAAAATTGAGAAAAAATTTAAGAAGAAAAACAAAGGGGACTTTGGGTCTACAAATACGCAACAACAAAAGTATGGTAAGGGTGGACCTAACTCTTAAGCCAAAGGACAGAGCAATGATGGATCATCCTAGTATAACCATTCCAAGAGACCAACAAAGAATGGTAATAGGAAGTCGAAGGACACTAGAAAGTGGTGCGAATTCCACAAAAGTCCTTGGAACAATACTGATGAATGTTGCTCCAAACAATCCTGGTTAGATGAGATGAAATCCATAGGTTCAAATGATGACTCAGACTCTGATTTAGAACCAGAAAAAAGATAAAATGGATCATTGACGCAGAGCCCAGTGTCACCATCGCTACCATGAAAGTCCAACCAAAGGGACCATAGGAGACTAAAGAAGGGGATCACCTCTTCCAATCACATATGTGGGTGAAGGGGACCCCACTCCATTTCATTGTTGAAAATGGTAGACAAAAGAACCTGATCTCATAATAGGTTTTCAAGAGGTTGAACCTAAAAAAAATGTCATATCCTCATCCATACACCATCGGTTGGCTCAGCCAGGGACGTGACATTCGGGTCATCCAACAATGTCGCATGCACTATGACATCAAGCCCTTCAAAGACGAGGTATTATGTGTGAAGTTTGTGATGTTTTGTTAGGAAAACCATATATGTGGAAGTTTCATGTTATTTATGAATATAGATCCTGTAGTGTCATTATTACTTTGGGATATCAAATCTACAGGGTACTAGAGGTAGTCCCAAATGTCTATTTGATCTCCACAAAATAGTGTAGAGAGGTGGTCTCTCAGAATAGGAAAATTGTCCTGTTTATGGTTCGATCGGAAGGTGAATGAAAGGTCACTGCAATTGCCAAAGCCTCTACATGGGGTGTCTCTGCACAATAGCGACAGGTGGATAGGATAGTAGAGGAGTACAAAGACATATTTTCCTTGCCTACTAGGGTTCCTATGCACTGTTAGGTAAAGCACTCAATTGATATGAAACCCGATGCTCCTCTACATAGAGGACCTATGTATAGGTATTTTTTTATGGATGATGAAGAAATCAAATGCCTGTTCCAAGAGATAATTCTGAAGGGCCACATCAGACCAATCTCCTCACCTTGCAGGAGCCTAATTGTTCTAGTACAAAAGAAGGTCGGGATATGGCGATTTTGTATTGATTACAAATCCCTGAAAAATATCGCATTCAAGAACCAATACCCAATTCCCAAGATTGATGATCTTCTCAATCAACTCAAGCTATTCAAGTTTTCCAGTAAGATTGATCTGAAGTCAGGCTACCGCCATGTGCCAATTGAGCAAACTTATGTGTGGAAGATAACCTTCAAGTCTAAAGAAGGTCTCTTTGAGTGGTTGATCATGCATTTCGGCTTGACTAATGCCCTGATCACATTCATGTGGATGATGGATGATATGTTACGGGTATTCAAAAACTCCTTTGTGGTCATATATTTGGATGACATTCTCATTTTCAACAAAACTTGGGAGAAACATTTGCAGCATATTCAACAGGTCTTGGGCACCCTGTGACAACACAAGTTAGATGCCAATTTGGAGAAGTATTCCTTCAACATGGAGAGAATCCAATATTTGGGATACATCATGGATGAGAAGGGTGTGCATGTGGATCCAACCAAGATCCAAGTCAACTGCGATGGGATGGCCCCGAAGACAATGACTGAGCTTTGCAGCTTCTTAGGCCTCACCAACTTCTACCACTGATTTTTTGGGGGTTCTCTAATATTGCTTGGGCCCTAAGCTAGGTGACCAAGGGTGGAATGAAGGAAAATTTTGTGTGGTCTGCACCCCAATAGAAAGCATCCAAGGATTTGATATTCCATCTCTTTTCAACACCAGTCCTTATTTTGATAAATATGCAACAACCATCTGAGATCAAGAAATATGCTTCAAATTATGTTATAGGTGTAGTACTCAATCAACATGGGCATATGATAGCCTATCACAATGAAACTCTATTTGATATTCTTCACAAATACCCCACCTACAACAAAGATATGTACTCCAATGTACATGCATGTCGATAGTGGAAGAATTACATTATAGGGAAGGAAACAATCATCGAAACTAATCACATGCCTTTGCAATTCATGTAGACACAAGTAAAGTTAAAAAATGACTACCATTAAAAGTGGTCCACGTACTCGTAGTAATTCCACTTGAATATCAAGTACAAGAAGGGTAGCACCGAACATGTCGTAGATTGCCTCTATCGACCCCTGGTGGCAGCGCTAACCATAATTCTTAACTCCTATGGACATGAGACATTAGGATAGACACAATTATAAAATAATACTCTGACTTTGCTACTACCCATCAGGCATTGAGTGCAGAAAAAACAGTTCCAAAATTTTGATCTCCAGGATGGATTGTTATGCCACCTGAGCCATCTCTGTGTTCCTTCAAGCGAGCATGCAAATCTTATTTGGGAAGATAGTTATAGCCAGGAAACGAAAAATTTTGGTGTAGAAAAGAAAGGGGCAATATTGTAAAATCATTTTTATTGGCCGAAGCTTCAACAAGATGTTCTCAAGTACATCATATCCTGCACTGCCTGTGCCATTTCCAAGCCTGCCATCAAGAAACATGGGCTATACAACCCTCTGCCTACTCCGGATAGGCCTTGGGATTCCATCTCCATGGACTACATGTCTGGTCTACCTTCAACCAAGCATGGACATGACTATGTCTTCATGGTCGTTGATCGATTCTCTAAGATGGAAATTTTGGCACTCGACAAGAAGAGCATCACAACCAAGGCCACCGCCAAGCTCTTCTTCACACATGTTTGGGTTCATTTTGGGCTCCCACAAACTATTATCTCCAATTAAGACAGTAGATTCCTGAGCACTTTTTGGTCCATCCTATGGTCGATGATGGACACCAAGCTGACCAAATCGACTACGTTCCACCCACAGACAGATAGACAAACAAAGGTAGTCAATAGGATGATTATTCATATCCTGAGGATGTATAATTCCAAACATCCACGCACATGGGATGAAATCATTCCTTACGTTTAACATAGCTACAATAGACCCCTCCACATCTCTATTGAGAACAAAAATTTTCAGGTGTGCTTAGGGTTCCAATCATTGGCCCCCATAGACATAGCTCTACCCATTATAGCCGCAAAGGAAGAGTCCTCCCGTGCTTAGACTGAGGCTGATTGGGAAGAATTTTTTTTTGAGTGAATTCAACACATCTAACAACAAGATCATGATATTGTGTAGAAAGCCAATGCCAAGTACAAGTAGCTCCATGATCAACATCGAGTACCAGTACACAAATTTCAAGTGGGAGATAAGGCATGGTTTCATTTGTAGAAAGAACGCCTCACAAGAACCCATTGAAAGATATGCCCACTCTAATACAATCCTTACACAATCACCAAGGTTGTTTGTGAGAATGATTTTGAATTAAGCATTCCCACTTTCCTTGGCTTGCACCTAGTATTTAATATTGAACTGCTCTGACCATATTTTCCACCTCTCCTGGACAATTCAAACACAACCAACTGCTCTGACCATATTTTCCACCTCTCCTGGACAATTCAAACACAACCAAGCAATTGCCCCCTACAAAAATCAATATTGAATGCATCGAATAATTGAAATTTGATCAGATCATGGATACCAAGACAAATTAAACCTTCTAGCAAACCTTCCAACTCTATCAAGTCATCAAATGAGTGCAATTTCTTCATTAGGGCAAGTGGCTCACCCGGAGTAAGATTCAACATAAGTTTCCCCATATGATGGAGGAACTTGAAGCAATGGATAATTTTTCTTCCTAAGGGGTGAGGAATGATCCATGTGGACATTGGTGGCCACCCACCTATTCCACTGGCTCAAATTACAATTTTCCTTCTTGGAAAATTT
>CBVK0103837894.1:0-10889 GCA_900067695.1 Picea abies
CTCTGAAAGCTGAAGAGAAGCTGAGTTGAAAGCAAGGTCAAAGAGGCCGAGAAAGAAGTCTAGCCAGAGGCAAGACAATTACCCAAGACAGAACTCAGAGACCTCAAGAAAAGGGAAAGAAAGATCAAAATCAACATGAGAGAGAAGGAATCTCATAGAGAGGGAAGTATGCAGATAGAAATACTTTTCCTCGAGCTAGAGGAAGAGGAAGAGGCCAAGGAGGTGAAGTGAAATGCTTTGTCTGTGGGAAGAATGGACATAAATCTTATGAGTTTCCAAACAGAAAGAAAGAAGGTGGTGAAACTCACATTGCCAAAGCAAAAAGACAGAATGTTGAGTCAGAAGATGTTGAGGATGGAAGATCCTTGATGATGAGGAAAGTTCTCTTAAAGCTAGAGAAAGAGGTAGAGAACCCAGCCCAAAAGAATAGTCTATTTCAGACTTCTTGCAAGACCAAAGACAGGGTTTGCAAAGTCATCGTGGACAGTGGTAGCACAAACAATCTCATTTCTACAGAAATGGTAGAAAAGTTGGAGCTAGAGACTATTGAACATCCAAGCCCATACAAAGTTTCGTGGCTACAAAAAGGACATCAGGTAAATGTCACTAAACAATGTTTAGTTGAATTTAAGATAGGAGGATATAAGGATGAAATATTGTATGATGTTATTCCCATGGATGTTTGTCATCTATTATTTGGTAGACCATGGCAATATGATAGAAATGTGGTTCATGATGGGAGAAATAACACATACACCCTGGAGAAGAATGGGAGAACTCACATGTTACTGTCGATCAAAGATAAAGAAACGAAACCAGAGGTGAGAAACACTGTACTTCTCATGAGTGGGAAGGAACTTATTAATGAGGTTTAGAAGAAGGAAGAGACACAATTCATTGTGGTCAGAAAGCCTAGAATTGTTTTGACCAGTACAAGAGTGGATGATTTACCAAAGGAAATCCAGAAGTTACTGGAAGAGTTCGCTGATATAGTAGTGGATGAACTACCTCGTTCGTTGCCACCTATCAAAAGTATAAGTCATCACATTGATCTTATACCTGGAGCCAGTTTACCATATAAAGCAACGCACAAACTTACGCTGCAGGAGAATGAAGAAGTCAAGAGACAAGTCCAGGACTTAATGGACAAAGGATTGGTTAGAGAAAGCTTGAGTCCATGTGTTGTTCCAATAGTGCTCAGCCCAAAGAAATATGAATGCTGGAGGATGTGTACAGACTCGAGGGAGATCAATAAGATTACCATCAGATATAGATTTCCATTGCCAAGGATGGATGATTTGATGGATTGCTTGAGTGGAGCAAGATTTTTTTCAAAGATTGATTTGAAAAGCGAATATCATCAAATTCGTATGAGAGAGGCTGATGAATGGAAGACAGCATTCAAGATGAATGAAGGGTTGTATGAATGGCTTGTTATGTCATTTGGCTTAACAAATGCACCTAGTACTTTCATGAGGTTGATGAACGAAGTCCCGAAGGAATTCATCAGGAAATTTGTCATTGTGTATCTTGACGATATATTAATTTTCAGCAAGACAGAAGTAGAGCACTTGAAGCACTTAGCTGCAGTGATGAAGAAATTGTAGTAGGAGAAGTTGTTAATTAATATAAGGAAATCATCATTTATGAGGACATAACTCATTTATTTGGGTTTTTTTATCTCTTCAAATGAGTTGAAGATGGATTTGGATAAAGTGAATGCAATTAAGAATTGGCCATTGTCGAAGAGTGTATTTGAGGTTCGAAGCTTCTGTGGTCTAGCTAGTTTTTACAAGAAATTCATCTAAAATTTTAGTGGAATTAGCGCACCGATGATGGACACGGTGAAGAAAAGACACAAGGATTTTCATTGGACAGAGGAAGTAGAAGAGAGTTTCAATTTTCTAAAGAAGAGGATCACGGAGCAACCAATCTTGGTTTTGCCTGATTTCAACAAGACATTTCAGGTCAAGTCTGATGCAAGTGGATATGCAATTGGAGCAGTCTTGAGCCAAGATGATAGGTTAGTCGCATACTTCAGTGAAAAACTGAATGAAGTGAAGGTTAAGTACTCCACATATGACAAGGAATTTTATGAGGTCATATAAGCACTCAAGAAGTGGAGGCACTATTTGGTTCCTAAGGAGTTTGTTTTGTATAGTGATAATCATGCTTTACAATTCGTGACTCAATAGGAAAAGTTGAACCAAAAGCATGCAAAATGGGTTGAATACATGCAGAATTTTACTTTTGTGACTAAGCATATTTCTGGAATTGCTAACAAGGTTGTTGATGCTTTGAGCAGGAAATGTTTGCTTATGCAGGAGTTCAGAGTCAAAACTTTGGGTTTTGATAACCTCAAGGAAATGTATAGAGATGATCCAGACTTTAAAGAGGTGTATGAGGCATTTGAGAATCTAATTCTCAGGGATAGAAGCCAATGGATTGAGTATATGATCCAAGATGGATTGTTATTCAGGAGCAATCAACTATGTATTCCAAAATTCTCCATGAGGGAGAATCTACTGAAGGAAAAACACAGTGGAGGATTGGCCAAACACTTCGGTCATGATAAGAAGTTCTCAAAGTTGAGTGACTCATATTTTTGGCTAGGAATGAGGACAGATGTTAATATATTTGTGGACATATGCAAAATTTGTAGCGCACAAAAGGGAAGAGGCAGAATACATGATTATACCAGTCATTACCCATACCAGAAAGGTCATGGGATGCAGTGAGCATGAATTTTGTATTGGGACTGCCAAGAATGCAAAGAGGTTATGATTCAATCTTTGTGGTAGTCGACATATTTTCCAAGATGGCACATTTCATACCATGCTAGAAAACCAGTGACACAATACACATTGTGAACCTGTTTTTCAAAGAAGTCATCAGACTTCATGGCTTGCCCAGGAGCCCATTCCAAATTGTCTATGGAATGAAGCCAAGGGGATTTTTTGAATTGAAAGATTTGGAACAGAATGAAACAAGAAGTGCTAGTGCAAAGGATTTTGTAGAGGCAATGAAGGAGCTTCACGACCGAGTCAAGGAGCGATTGCAGAACTCAAGTCAGGAGTACAAGCACAGGGCAGATCAACACAGGAGAGAACTTCAATTTGAAGTTGGTGATCTGATTCTTTCACATCTGAGGAAAGAAAGGTTCCCAAGGGGAACATATAATAAGCTAAAGATGAAAAATATTGGACCATGTAGAGTCATGAAGAAATTTGGGGCAAACGCATATGAGATTGAATTACCCGATGGGGTTGGCATTTCACTGATATTCAACATATTAGATTTGTACCCTTACAAAGATGAAGAAGTAGGAGTAGAGGATGAATAGACAGAGGTTCAGTGGACTAAAAAAGTACCTATAGCTGAAAAGACATAGATGGAAAGAATAATTGACAAGAGAATCAACAAGAAGACCAGGAGGAAAGAGTATTTTGAATATTTGGTCAAATGGAAAGGACATCCAGTTGAAGATGCCAGCTGGGAAGATCAAGCAGAAATTCAGAAGCATGGGAAGACTGTGCAAGGGCTCATGAACAGGAGTTCATGAAAATTTTCAAGTGAGGGAGTATGATGCATGAGCATCGCCAACAACAAGCGAACGTGGAGGTGAAAGATAGCTAGAAAGCGCAACACGCATTTTCCTCACATTTTGAGATATTTTTGAAAACATTAAATGTAATGGTTAAAGGGAAGAATACTCTCATATTCTAAATAGATCATGAGTGATTTATCTCATTTGTAAAATGTTAAGGCATTTATGCATAGTTAATGAAAGTAGGTAGATTTAAATTCTAGATTAGACAATTTAGAGAGTAGGAGGGAAAACGGATATAGACACCCTCACCATTGTATCATGGTAGTTTTAAGATGTATCATTAGAACATTATCACAGAAAAGAAGAGAAGGAGAGCTATAATAGAGACCTGTGGAGAAAACCCCATGTACAGAAGCTTTGAATTAATATAAGAAGCTTGAACCAGATTTCATGGTGTTATGATGTTGTCTTCTTATACATGGTGAATGGTATTCTTAAAGTGTTTTTTTACTCTCTCTATCTATGTGTTTGTTGTTATTCTGTGTTGAATGTATGATTTCATGTTAATAATATGAAGTCTGAGTTAGAAAGAGAATGAGTTTCAATTGTTTCTCATCCTGAGGGAGAAGTTCCTGCAAGGAGTGCAGTGGAGCATTCACAAGGAGTGTGTTGGTGAAGGTACAGAGTTTATCTCTGAAAGCTCAGGAGGGATACCGTTGTTCTCATTCCAGTAGAAGTGTAGGAGTAGCACAGGAAGTCGTGCAAGGAGCGCGTAGGCGTTGAAAGTCTTAGGAGTTATCAAAAAAAGGAGAGAGTTGAAGGACTACTATTGCGGGGAGTGCACAGAGTCGAAAGATCAAATACCCAGAAGTATTTGAGCGGTGGTCGCAAGGAGTGTGAGCAAGAACCCTTTTGGGAGAATTGAGTTGTGAGGAAGATCAAGAGGGTTGACACCTTTGAAGTACCCAAAGGAAGACAAAGGTCGAAGTCATCTAGCAGAAGTAAAGCTTGGAAGGAAGAACCTTGGTTCATTTCATAGGAGTCGTCGAAAAGGAGGAACGAGCGGTCATAATTCTCCCAGGAGAACTTCCGAAGTTGCGAGGACCGTGAGATCCAAAGAAGCTGCAAGATGGATAAGGGAGGACAAACCCATCAGTTTGGTATCAGGAATCAACGGGGGTCATTGATCGTGACCTGTCACAAGCTGTCAGATCATTTCGGGTTTGGAAACCTGAGAGGACAGTGGCTTGAGATCGAGAGTTTCGAAATCCCGATACCCAGAAGTTCAAAAACACACTGTTTGTTGGATCGAAGGGAGGCTTATAGCCGTTGATCTCGTTAGAAGTACTATTTCGGAGTTCAAGGTTTTGAAGGTCGAAGAGCTAGGAGCTTTGCATCCAGATTCACGAATTCGTGAAGTCCAAAGTTCCGATAAAGTGACATGACCCTTGTGGAAATCAACTTTTGGCTAACCTATCAGGTTTTGGCATTTTGGCATTCATGCAGACGAGAGGTAAGGGATTCTTTGTTATAAGATTCCTGAAGTCATGAAACATGATAAGGCGTTCAAGAGGAGGACGTGAAAACATTTTGGGGATTCATCATTTTGGGTTTCGGCAGTTGGAAGGCCGACAACCTCGATGACAGGTATCACAAAGTCACTAACCCCGAAGTCTCAAATTTCAATAGAGCGTGACATAGTTGTGGTCAAGGGAATTGATTTGGTGTCTAGTGTCTGTTTGCACGGGCTCATCTCATAAGGATCTATGGATAGAAATTATTGAAGGTTCCTATAAGGATCCAGAAGAGCCACTTCAGCTCAGAGAGGGATATTTGAATGATCCTGTGAGCGGGTCTCAACTTGTGGGTTGGAGGTCTACATCAGTTTGGTATCAGAGCCTAGAAAAAATTATTTTCTTTCTGTATCAAAGAGAGAGCAGGAAGAATGTTTCTAAGCCATGTCGCTAAGAAGGAGGGACAGACCAATGCCTGATCCAGTAGTGGAAAGGGAAATGCGTGAGTTACGTGCCAGGCTTGATGCCATGGAGACAACACAGAGGCACATAGTCGACGCTGGAGAGATCAGTGAGGCTGACTTTGAAATGAAGCTGGACACGAAGGAGAATAAGTTGTATTTGAAGATGCAGCAGATGAATTCCTATTCATGGCTATTGCAAGGATAGGTGCCAGGGAAAAAATGGAGATTCCTATGTATGAAGGAAACCTGGATGTTGAAAAGCTTCTAGACTGGATTAGAGCTCTAGATAAATATTTTGACTATGAGGATGTCGAGGAAGACAAAAAATTCAAACATGCTATCACAAGAATTAAAGGGCATGCAACATTATGGTGGGATGAACTACAGGCTGACAGATTCTGCAAAGGCAAGAAAAAAATCAAAAGTTGGGATAGAATGGTTGAAAAGATGAAGGCAAAATTCATACCCAAGGATTATCAAATTACTCTGTTTCAGAGGATGCAAAACTTGAGACAAAAATTGATGTCAGTGAAAGAGTATACTGAGGATTTCTACAAGCTAAACATTAGAGCAGGTCATCAGGAAAGCGATGATGAAAAGGTTGCCAGATACATGAATGGTCTGCTCTGAAAGCTGAAGAGAAGTTGAGCCAAAACCAAGGTCAAAGAGGCCGAGAAAGAAGTCCAGTGAGAGGCAAGACAATTACCCAAGACAGAACTCAGAGACCTCAAGAAGAGGGAAAGAAACCTCAAACTCATCATGAGAGAGGAGGAATCTCACAAAGAGGGCAGTATGCTGATAGAAATACTTTTCCTTGAGCTAGAGGAAGAGGAAGAGGCCGAGGAGGTGAAGTGAAATGCTTTTTCTATGGGAAGAATGGAAATAAATCTTATGAGTGTCCAGACAGAAAGAAAGAAGGTGGTGAAACTCACATTGCCGAAGCACAAAGACGGAATGTTGAGGCAAAATATGCTGAGGGTGGAAGATCCTTGATGATGAGGAAAGTTCTCTTAAAGCCAAATAAAGAGGCAGAGAACCCAGCCCAAAGGAATAGTCTATTTTGGACTACTTGCAAGACCAAAGATAGGGTTTGCAAAGTCATCGTGGATAGTGGTAGCACAGACAATCTCATTTCTACAGAGATGGTAGAAAAGATGGAGTTGGAGACTATTGAACATCCAAGCCCATACAGAGTTTCGTGGCTACAAAAAGGACATCAAGTAAATGTCACTAAACAATGTTTAGTTGAATTTAAGATAGGAGGATATAAGGATGAAATATTGTGTGATGTTATTCCCATGGATGTTTGTCATCTATTGTTGGGTAGACCATGGCAATATGACAGAAATTTGGTTCATGATGGGAGAAAGAACACATACACCTTGGAGAAGAATGGGAGAACTCACATGTTGCTACCGATCAAAGATAAATAAATGAAACCAGAGGTGAGAAACACTGTACTTCTCATGAGTGGGATGGAACTTCTTAATGAGGTTAAGTAGAAGGAAGAGACACAATTCATTGTGGTCAGAAATCCTAGAATTGTTTTGACCAGTACAAGAGTGGATGATTTACCAGAGGAAATCCAGAAGTTACTGGAAGAGTTCGTTGATATAGTAGTGGATGAACTACCTTGTTCATTTCCACCTATCAAAAGTATAAGTCATCACATTGATCTTATACTTGGAGCCAGTTTACCAAATAAAACAGCATATAGATTTACACCGCAGGAGAATGAAGAAGTCAAGAGACAAGTCCAGGACTTAATGGACAAAGGATTGGTTAGAGAATGCTTGGGTCCATGTGTTGTTCCAACAGTGTTGAGCCCAAATAAATATGGAGGTTGGAGGATGTGTACGAACTCGAGGGAGATTAATAAGATTACCATCAGATATAGATTTATTTTTCCAAGGATGGATGATTTGATGGATTGCTTGAGTAGAGAAAGATTTTTTTCAAAGATTGATTTGAAAAGCAGATATCATCGAATTCGTATGAGAGAGGGTGATGAATGGAAGACAACATTCAAGACAAATGAAGGGTTGTATGAATGGCTTGTTATGTCGTTTGGATTAACAAATGCGCCTAGTAATTTCATGAGGTTGATGAATGAAGTCCTAAAGGAATTCATCGGGAAATTCATCATTGTGTATCTTGACGATATATTAATTTTCAGCAAGACAGAAGCAGAGCACTTGAAGCACTTAGCTGCAGTGATGAAGAAATTGTAGCAGGAGAAATTGTTGATTAATATAAGGAAATCATCATTTATGAGGAAAAAACTCATTTATTTGGGTTTTTTTATCTCTGCAAATGAGTTGAATATGGATCTGAATAAAGTGAATGAAATTAAGAATTCGCCATCGCAAAAGAGTGTATTTGAGGTTCGAATCTTCCATGGTCTAGCTAGTTTTTATAGGAAATTCATCCGAAATTTTAGTGGAATTAGCGCACCAATGATGGACACGGTGAAGAAAAGACACAAGTCTTTTCATTGGACAGAGGAAACGGAAAAGAGTTTCAATTTGCTAAAGAAGAAGATCACGGAGCAACCAATCTTGGTTTTCCTTGATTTCAACAAGACATTTCAGGTCAAGTGTGATGCTAGTGGATATGCAATTGGAGTGGTCTTGTGCCAAGACGACAGGTCGGTCGCATACTTCAGTGAAAAACTGAATGAAGCGAAGGTTAAGTACTCCACATATGACAAGGAATTTTATGTGGTCATACAAGCACTGAAGAAGTGGAGGCATTATTTGGTTCCTAATGAGTTTGTTTTGTACAGTGATAATTATGCTTTACAATTTGTGACTCAATGGGAAAAGTTGAACCAAAAGCATGCAAAATGGGTTGAATAGATTCAAAATTTTACTTTTGTGATTAAGCATATTTTTGGAACTGCTAACAAGGTTGTTGATGCTTTGAGCAGGAAATGTTTACTTATGCAGGAGTTCAGAGTCAAAACTTTGGGTTTTGATAACCTCAAGGAAATGTACAGAGATGATCTAGATTTTAAAGAGGCATATGCGGCATCTGAGAATCTAATTCTCATGGAAAAAAGCCAGTGGATTGAGTATATGATCCAAGATGGATTGTTATTCAGGGGAAATCAACTATGTATTCCAAAATTCTCCATGAGGGAGAATCTGCTGAAGGAAAAAAACAGTGGAGGATTGGCCGGACACTTTGGTCATGATAAGACATTCTTAAAGTTGAGTGACTCATATATTTGGCCAGGAATGAGGATAGATGTTAAGATATTTGTGGACAGCTACAGAATTTGTCAGCACACAAAAGGGAAGAGGCAGAATACAGGATTATACTAGCCATTACCCATACCAGAAAGGCCGTGGGATGTAGTGAGCATGGATTTTGTATTGGGACTGCCAATAACGCAAAGAGGTTGTGATTCAATCTTTGTGATAGTTGATAGATTTTCCAAGATGGCACATTTCATACCATGCTAGAAAACCAGTGACACAACACACATTGCGAACCTATTTTTCAAAGAAGTCCTCAGACTTCACGGCTTGCCTAGGAGTATCATGTCGGATTGGGATACCAAGTTCATGGGACATTTCTAGAGGAATTTATGGAAGAAACTGGGGAAATTTTTTTCATTTTTCTCAGCTTATCATCCTCAGACAGATGGGCAAACAAAAGATTGGAAGATTTGCTGAGGAGCCTAGTGACTGAACATCACAGTCAGTGGGATCACATTCTGCCACAGGCGGAATTTTATTATAATGATTCAATCAACAGAAGCACGGGGCAGATCCCATTCCAAATTGTTTATGGAATGTAGCCAAGGGGAGTTTCTGAATTGAAAGATTCAAAACAGAATGAAACTAGAAGTTCTAGTGTAGAGGATTTTGCAGAGGCAATGAAGGAGCTTCACGACCAAGTCAAGGAGCGATTGCAGAACTCAAGTCAGGAGTACAAGAACAGAGAAGATCAACACAGGAGAGAACTTCAATTTGAAGTTGGTGATTTGATTCTTGCACATCTGAGGAAAGAAAGGTTCCCAAGGGGAACATATAATAAGTTAAAGATGAAAAAGATTGGACCATGCAGAGTCATGAAGAAATTCGGGGCAAATGCATATGAGATTGAATTACCCGATGGGGTTAGAATTTTACCGATATTCAACATCTTAGATTTGTACCCTTACAAAGCTAAATAAGCAGGAGCAAAGGATGAATAAACAAAGGTTCAATGGACTAAAAAAATGCCTATAGCTGAAAATTCGTAGATGGAAAGAATAATTGACAAGAGAGTCAACAAGAAGACCAGGAGGAAAGAGTATTTTGAATATTTGGTCAAATGGAAAGGACATCCAGTTGAAGATGCCAGCTGGAAAGATGAAGAAGAAATTCAGAATCATGGGCAGACCATGCAAGGGCTCATGAACAGGATTTCATGAAAATTTTCAAGCGAGGGTTTATGATGCAGGAGCATCGCCAACAACAAGTGAACGTGGAGGTGAAAGATAGCTGGAAAGTACAACACGCATTTTCCTCATGTTTTGAGATATTTTTGAAAAAATTAAATGTAATGGTTAAAGGGAAGCGTACTCACATATTCTAAAGAGATCATGAGTGATTTCTCTCATCTATAAAAATTTAAGGCATTTATGCATAGTTAATGAAAGTAGGTAGATTTAAATTCCAGATTAGATAGTTTAGAGAGTAGGAGGGAAAATGGATATAGACACCCTCACCATTGTATCATGGTAGTTGTAATATGTATCATTAGAACATTAGAACATAATAGAAGAGAAGGAGAGATATAGCAGAGACCTGTGGAGAAAACCCCATGTACAAAAGCTTTGAATTAATATAAGAAGCTTGAACTAGATTTCATGGTGTTATGATGTTGTCTGCTTATACATGGTGAATGGTATTCTTATAGTGTTTTTTTTTTTCTCTCTATCTATGTGTTTGTTGTTATTCTTTGTTGAATGTATGATTTCATGTTAAGAATATGAAGTTTGAGAGAGAAAGAGAATGATTTTCAATTGTTTCTCATCCCGAGGAAGAAGTTCCTGCAAGGAGTGCAGTGGAGCATCCGCAAGGAGTGCATTGGTGAAGGTACAGAGTTTATCTCTGAAAGCTCAGGAGGGATACCATTGTTCTCATTCCAACAGAAGTGTAGGAGTAGCACAGGAAGTTGTGAAAGGAGTGCACAGGTGTTGAAAGTCTTAGAACTTATCAACAAAAGGAGAGAGTTGAAGGATTGCTGTTGCCGGGAGTGCACAGAGTCGAAAGATCAAATACCCAGGAGTATTTGGGTGGTTGCCGCAAGGAGTGCGAGTAGGAACCCTTTTGGGAGAATTGAGTTATGAGGAAGCTCAGGAGGGTT
>CBVK0103837905.1:0-10747 GCA_900067695.1 Picea abies
CATTCTTGTTTATTGTAAAAATTCCTTTAGAGCCTCATTGTAATCATCTTTTTGCGAATGATCACAACCGACACATCTCTTCTCATAGGTAAGCCGCCACCATTCCAGCAAGCTTGTTTCCGGTGCATTTTACAGTTTCAACTTTTTCCTTATTGAATAAAAAACCAGTTTTATTGTATCTCTGTTATTTTGTGTTAATCTCCTATTAATAATCTATAGTCATTTCGTTCTGCTCATAAAATCCAGATAAAAAATCCTTGAAGGGTTTGGAATATCCCTCCTTCTTTGGCTCTAGATGCGATTTCTACTTTCCTTTCTGTTTGGATGATGCTTTTCCATCATGCATGGTGAGTGCATGTTCTTTGGGATCCTTGATTAGGCCCATTTAAATGATTTTTTCCTACTCATGTGTGAGAGAATCAATGAATTTATCCATGGTAGGCATCTTCCAATTTGTTCTCATGAGATATCTGCCAGAATAGAAAGTGGAAACATAGACAACATATTCTAGTCTTAGCTTGGCCAAGATTGTTAGAATAAGTTGGTCCACCTTTTTAGACTTATCAATACCACAATATGCTAAGTTCAATATAAAATTTTAAACCTAGTAAAGAAATCCTGTATATTATAAAAAATTTTAGGATCCAAAGTATTCAACTCTACCTCAAGCATATGGCCTCTCATTTGATCCTGCTTTCCAAAGAGACTTTCCAAGGTGATCTAGATCAAGTTTGGAGTCTTGCATGTGGAAACATGAAACCATAAATCATATGAAATCAATTAAAGAAGAAGTCTTGTGGCTTCATCCTTTCGGTTTGTACATATGGTCTTCTCAATTGCTGATGTAGGTTATGTTTCTGTCCCCATTGTCAGGTTGTACAATCTTTTCATTTTGAGTTGGAATTCTTCCTTCGACTTCCATTCAAAATAATTGTATGGTGTGAGGATTACCACCAAAATAATTGTATGGTGTGAGGATTACCACCAATTTTGATTGTATAATAGGTCTCGTATCCATCTCTCCCACTTTCTTTGAGAACCCCTAAAATTCGTATCATTTTCAAGAGACGATCTTCCATCTTACTTTCTGAGAAAACGGTGAGGCATTTCGTCAAATGGTTGAACACCCACTTATGAAATGGGTCTATTTACATTCACACCTAACCGTTTCCTTAGAAAATGAATACTTTGGCATAAATCAGGATTGGAGTGGCACAAAGTTTTCTTAGATGAGAAATCACATCACTTTTTCAGGGGGTGATTTTGTAGATCGATTTCTAAGCAAACAATGAGTAATTTCACCAAATGGTTGAAAACCCACTTCCAAAATGGGTTGATTTACTTTTAAGGAAGCGTGTTTCTTCATAAAGTTAATATTTTGGGAGAAATCCCTTTGTCTTTTACAAATATTTTTCTCACTGAAACTTCAATTTTCCTTATTCTCTGGCTTTTCTGGCTTCCTCCAAGCAACTTATCTCTAATACCATGTCAATGTTTCATTGAAACCTACACATGAGATATATATAAAGGAAGTACAAACAAATCTTATTGATAAAGGATGAGAGATTCAATATGAAAGAATGAGAAAATATATCACACTACTCTAACGATCCGACCAATGATAGAATGATTGATACAATGAATGAGAGATACACACTCATATAGGACACACAATTCTATAATTAAGAAATGCAATCAAGTAGTTATTTTTCCTTAGGAATGCATGGATGCATAATAGTGATGGTTGAAATAGAAAGTCTAAAATAGAATTAGTTAGTTAACTCCGAATGAACTAGTGTGTCGAAAATATAAATTTCTCCAACACCTACAACCCACTTTCCTTGCCCCGTCATGCCGCCTCGTAATATAAGTGTAGACCAAATTTTCAGTACCTCAAACACTGTCACTGCCTCTGTCACTATCACTGTCACTGTCACTGTCACATCAACTTTTGAATGTATCCAACCCATCACATCAACTTTTCCAACCTGTCACTGTCACCAATACTCAACCAAATCCTGTACCAAACCATGCATCAACCATGCACCAACACTTGTACCAAACCGTGCATCAACCATGCACCAAAACTATGCCAAACCATGCATCAACCATGCACCAACACGTGTACCAAGCCGTTCATCAACCATACACCATAACTTGTACCATATGTGTCAACCATAAACCATGTGCATCAACACCATACCAAGTACCAATCCTGTAGCATATCATGTATCAACCATATACATCAACAATGTACATCAACACTTGTACCATACCATTTACCAACAATGTATCTCAACCATATACCATATCACTCAATCATACCATTTACCAACAATGTATCTCAACCATATACCATATCACTCAATCATGCCATACACCATGTACTATATGATATATCAATCAAGTACCATCAATGGTGTACCTCAACAAAGTACCAACATCACCAAGAGATGTATCTCATACATGTGTTGTCATATACCAAGTGTATTCCTCAACAATGTATTAATGTCAATGAAAACCATACACCATGTGCCAATGATTCAAGAGTATACCAAGAATAAGCCTCAAGCATATAACATCATCACTATGTAACCAAACTCGATACCAATATACCAAAACAACCAAGATGTACTACTATTCAATGTACCATACCAATATCACCAAAATGTACCATTCATGAACAAGACATGCCTCTCAAGCATGTACCATACCATCACCAAGCATAAGATATAATCACATTAGCATACTTGTAATATGTAGCTAACCTTCTATACTATAACATTGACTTGGAATTGTTCCACAACCTTCAACATCCTGGTACCAACATCTGTACCAGATTTGTCTTATACTCATGGGACTAAGACTCCCTGTCACATGGGGCCTTGTGTGATGTCCCCTATGAAACCCATGGGGGTGCCTCACATGACACCCACAAGTTGACCCATGAGGGCATGCCAAATTAGGGTTACATAAAAACCCTAGCACTCTGTAGCTCCAATTTTTTTTTCTCTTTCCCTACACTTTCTCCGCTTCCTCAGACTTTCCATCAGATTCATAAATAAACCAAAATAATATACCATAACATTCTCACAAGATATATATTCAATGTATGTGTGTGTACTTATGAGATACTCCTTGAGGTGTGTTTATACTTTTTTTAGGTAACCTATTTCCTTATTCTTAGGGCTTCTTGACTTTCTTGTTACAACTACTTTACCGATTCATTAATTGAATTGTAACCAATTAGGGGCTTCTTGAACATTCTTCGAGGATTCTAACTTCACAATACCATAACTCCTCAACCGTGAGGAGAAACGTGGCATACCACCTATCACTAGAAACGATACGAAAAGGACTATCCATATATGAATGTCTTACCTAAATTTACATTTTCCTTCATGTCCATATTCCTAAAACCAACTTCGAGTCCCATAACCACACCTTCGCGGATTCATGTAGACTTCATCAAATTCACCCAACACATCTTTTGACATCATCCACTCCGTCAATGAAAACTAAATCATCATCAATATCAACCACATATATAGGGATTCCAGACTTCTCCAAGGGTTGAGATCAATGACAACTAGTTGTCCAAACCAACTATCAAACAATATCCCCCTTTGGCATTGATGGAAACAACAACATTGATGGAAACAATCATAATTCAATACTCATTCTCCCCCTATGACCATCACTCATCATCAATGTTTCTCTCTCTCCCCATTTTAAATCAATGTCAAAGGGTGTCTCTCCTCGGGGCTTATCCCTCTGTCTTCATGAATCTATCCTTTCTCTTTGTTTCCATTCCTTTTTTCTTTCTATTCACATGTTTATATCCTCATATCCCTCTTCTCTCGTGACTTCCATGAAAGTATACCTTCTTTGAACAATCCTTTTCTAAATTCATGCGCTTGACTCTTACTCTTCGTATCTTTCTCTTTCTCTTCCTTTGACATCATGGGAAAATGGTAACTCTCCATTGTTCTTTCTCTTCCCTTGTGTGTAGGCCTCTGCTTTTCTCTTCATGGTGCTTCCTCATGTAAAACTTTGATGTATATGAGAAGCATTCAAAAAGATTATCTACTTGTATTCTTTAAGTCTTTTGCATCTCTCCCCCTGTCTGCATGCTACTGATCTTCCTTTTTGAATCTCTTGATGATTTATTTTCCCTTGAATGATTTGCATGATTTTGTGTAGATCAATGTAGGGATACCTATAAATGTTTCCGTTCCTCTCTTCCAGTGCTTGCTAATTGTCCATTGGTTCTTCCTATACCTATAAATCAAACTCTGCATGTCTGAAACAACATGTACTGAAGATATACCTGCCTAAATACATACGTGGAATACAATCATAAAATTATTCCTATGTAACTACTAATTGATACCTATGTGGGAACACTACTTATCAATTGATCAATCTATCATTATGTACTTATTCTATTTGACTGCTCTGAATCTGTCTCTGCAAATACTTAAACCTATTCGAATTATGGTTCTCTGATCTAAAACATCTTCAGTAAGTTATGATCTTGTGTAACTGTCCTTGAATGGTTGGATACTTGGGACAAAAAGTATGATGAATATTGTCTGATGTTGATACTAAACCCTGAGATCTAAGAATGTTGCATGATAAATAATTGTGAGAGACATATGCTAATCATAAAACCTTGCAAACTAATATCAAACCTTGAATTTGTGCTTATCCAGGAGAGTGTCGATCTGAGTACTATTGCTATAAATATTGGATGGAGGCTTGGAATCTGTATCTCCCCCACACTCGAGACCTTGCATGTCCTCATGCACATGAAGTGGGGAACTGAGTATCCTTCATGAAGGATTGAATTGTCACAAGAGAGAATTTAGGACCCAAGAATGATGTGTATTTGGAACCATATCAAAAGAAATTGATGTTGTAAATGCAGAAAGGAATCAAGACTGATATTGATTACAATTTTTAACTCTAGGGCAACCTTGTAGAGAAACAATTTGACATAATTTTAAGACAATCTCAAGTGACTCGGGATACTTTTCAAGAAGGGTTATCATAGAAGAGAGGATAAATACTAAACCAACAATGATAAATTTCTAATAGTTAAATAAAAGAGGATTATGATAGCTATACAACAACAACAAAAATGTACCTTATGGAGTCTTTGTGGAAACATATGAATGAGGATGAAGGCCAATAGGTTTTCATCCTATAGCAGCAATAAAAATCTTCCTCATACCCCCTTTTTCTCCATCCTGGTCATTTTTGAGGTACTTCAGAGGTTGTATGCTTGAACGCAATGTGCTGGCACTAATTTTTGAATACTGTGATGTTGTTGATAATGAATATTCTATTTATATCAAAAAATGTGTCTTGTAATAAACCTTTCCATATCCACTTCTTCATGCTTCTACATACTTTGTCAAATTCCTATCCATGTTTTGTAGCCTCTAAATATCAACTCTTTTTAAATCTTGTCCTTTCTTGTGATGATTGTTTAAATGACTTGTTGATCTTCTTTAATAGTCTCTGCATGTGACTAATTATAAATGTTTGCACTATAAACATATTGATGCACCAAATAGTGAAGTCGTACTAGAATCCATGCATCTATTGAAAGATTTGTTGGAGAGCTTCAACATTTTGCATCATCATGTTTTTTATCCTTTCAAAAGCAAATGTTTTTTGGCCTTCATGTGTTAACCTCAATGTTTTGTGGAATACAAAAACATCCAGTGTTTCCCCAACATGCACATCATTATGGAAGTACTATGCTTCACATAATACACCAAAAAATACTCCTAGAAAGATTGATGTTGCATATAAGTAGCCAGCCTATGCAGGTTCCTCCCACTCAGAACAAGTTTGAAATAGGTTCATACGCGACTAAACATGCAATAAAGGATGCACTGAAGGCCTTATTATATCTATTTATATAATGCAATAAATATTGTTTATATCCAAATCTCACAGATCTCAAACCCGACCATAATTATGGGAAAATCTGGTTTAAAGGATCAACCATATCTCCCATATCCTTCATGTTTTGAGGAAACCTCTCATGAGGAACCTAAATGGGCTCGTCCTACACAAAACCCATGTGGGCGATTTTCAATATTCTCTTTCATTTCTCACAATTGAGCCCAAAAAATTTCCTTTTTGTCCTACCACATGTTTCATAAACTAGTTACAAAGAGAATATCACATGCTCCTCATGCAATCTCATCTCACCATATTTCAGATATTCTGGAATCATTAGTCAACTATATATATATATATATATATGTTACACCTTCATATGTATAGAACTCTGTAGTGCCTTCAATAAATGGATTTTCAAAACATTCTTGAGATCCGTCAACATTCCATCTTCCAACGAAACATAGTGCTAGATCTCGTTCTCATTGAATGAATAAAGAGTGGACTATGACTTGGATATATCTTCTTGAATTTTATCTGCACTTTTCCTCTCTAGAAACCTCCACGATTTCATGTCTAGAAGCATGAAATTGGGATTTGATGCCTGATTTATGGCAGAGTTGACCAAACTTTGACCATAGAATCCAAACTTGATGATGATGCTTAGAGTCATAAAAATAGGATACCAACCATCATGGAGTGATGCTTGAAAAAACCCGTGCACTTGATTTCTTCTTTAGGCAATGGGAATATCTCAACCAACGATCATGCCCTCGATATTCACCTATAATGATTTCAATAATTGAAGAGCTATTTGTGCTTCCATTTATTGCATGGATATATAGGAGAAGAATCAAAACCCAAGAGAATGATCACTTGAGGTAAGGATGATAGATATTACAAATTAACAATCGACTCCTCTTCATAGAAAATGTTTGATTTGAACATATCTCTTTCTTGAAAATAAGGAATACCCAACATCATATTTATTGATGTCAAAGAGATGAGAAGTACCTACAGAAGGAAATGAAAACCATAGGCCAACAAATTTTATGCTTCCACATAGATGCAACAAATTCTATAATGCTATGATTGATAATTTGACATTGATTCTTGTTCGGATTCACATGCTGAGCCGGGTTTATCATAAGCTAGAATTTTTCCGCGGTTCATCTTGGTATAGAAACGATCTCATGGAACATCAATGAATCATATTGGAGATGATTATATCCATAGGATGGAGCAAACATATGTATCAAGGATGGAATTGGTTCTGTTCTTCCATAATCTCAGGACTTTCAGTAGTAAAACCTGCATGCAGTAACTAGCTCTTTGTCGATACAAGTGGATTATGAAAATTTCTGGAACTATTACATCTACTGCAGAAATATGTATCTTCCATTGGAATTCCACATGATGTCTCTTAACCCAATGGATCCAAGAAATAATAGTTGTTTCTAAAGTAAGTCTCTTGGGTGCTGAAAGATTAACTTCTTTGTATTGGAAGAATTGGGGTAAGACTGAATTTCAATCCTTTATTTGATCATGCTGCAAGAAATTTTTAGAAAAAAGGAAATAAACAACTGCTAAACCAACACTACATGAAAAATATTATTGAGATCTTTGCAAGAAAATATAAAGCTCATGTCTAACTACTCTAGGACCCTAATTTTCACACTTAGAATTATTTCTCTTTACTTTTTCATTTATTTATTTATTACAATCTTCTAATCTACTTGGAAAATGAAAGCTTCTTCTCAAGTGTAGGAGTATTTCCAATGGAACCATGTACATAATAGGATTAAAAATGAGATTATATTAAAGTTTGAAAGATAAGCTTTGATATATACCAAAGTATGAGGAACCAATTGATCTTATTGATTTGGTGCCAAGTTTTGGAGAAATTTCTATTTTCGGCACACTAGTTCAGTGGGAGTTAACTGACTAGTTCTATTGTAGACTTTATAATTTTGGACCATAACTATTATTCATGCATTCCTAAGATAGGATGTCATTTCCTATATGAGTGAATATCACTCTGCTTTAGCTAGGTCTCCTATGTAGGTTTCCATGAAACACTGACATGGTACCAAAGAAGAACTTCTTGGAGCAACCCAGACAAGCCATAGAAGAGAGAAATAGTATTTAATTATTGATTAAACCTATTTTATTCCATTGTCACATTCTATCCCTATCGAAAGGTGCATCAATTGGAATCATCACACTCTATACAAAGTCAAGGTGCGACATCGTCCCACTGTATTCTTCACTCGGGGTGCGACGATTTTGTTTTTCACAATCCTCACACTTTATCCTTCTCTAGGGTGTGACGATTCAACATAGTCACACTATATCCTTATCTACGATTCAACATAGTCACACTATATCCTTATCTAGGGTGTGACAATTCAACATAGTCACACTATATCCTTCTTTAGGGTGTGATGATTTAGTCTACCCTCAAGAAAATTGGTTTTATGCAGTAAAATAGCCATATCTCCATATCCATGATCTAGGTCGGGCTGAAGTTTTGACCAGAGATGTATGACATAGGGATTCTTATGCTCACCAAAAATATCCATAACCCACATCATATTTTAGGATATATAGAATTTTTATCATATCTATAGCTGCCATAGAACCGTTTGTCATATCTCATAATCCACGATCTAGGTTTTCATGATCTTTCAAGAATCAATAGAAGGGACAGAGACATTGAAACTTCTTCAATAAAGTCTGGTGATAATACTTAGACCTTATAGCTACTTTGAGTGGAAGTCGAAGGTCGCATTCCAACTCAAAATAAAAGGACTGTATAATTTGACAATGGCGACAAAAAAAAAACCTACATCAGTGCTTGAGAAGACTAGATGGGTGAACCATAAGGATGAGAACCTACATCAGTGCTTGAGAAGACTAGATGGGTGAACCATAAGGATGAGGCCACATGACTACTCCTTGAGTTAATATCCACTGATTTATGGTTTCATGTTGCTGCATTCAAGAATACAAACGATATCTGGACCACCTTGGAAGGACTCTTTGGAAAGAAGGATGATATGCGAGGTCATATGCTTGAGGTAGAGTTGAATACCTTTGACCCTAAAATTTTTGATAATATACATGATTTCTTTACTAAATTTAAATTTTTGATATTGATCTTGGGTGAATGTGGTATTGATAGGTATACACAAGAGAAAAAAATTATTCTAACAATCTTGGTCAAGCTAGGACCAAAATACGTTGTATATGTCTCCAATTTCCATTCTGGCAGATGTATTTTGGGAGCAAATTGGAAAATGCCTACGATGGATCAATTCATTGAGTCTCTCACACAAGAGAACATGAAACTCATACATATGGGCCTCATTAAATATCCCAAACCAAATTCACTCAGAATGCATGATGGAAAATGATCATCCAATCATAAATCTAAGTAGAAACGAAAGGAGATATTACATCTAGAGTCAAAGGAGGGATATTCCAAACCCTTCAAGAATTCTTCAGGTTCCAAAGATTCTTAAAATTCCAAAGGGAAGAAGAATAAGAGAAATAAGTGTAGATATTGCAATGAAATGAATCATGAATAATCCACATGCATGAAGAAGAATATCGATCTTATGACATAGGTACTTCAACAGAATAACCTTGGAGACTTCAGTCTTGAAGGAACCAAGAAGAAGAAGGAAGAAGACCATGCACCTAAGAAAGGTAATCATCATGCTCTGGTTGCAATTAATTCCTCATCTAATTCATGGATTATAGATTCCATTACATCACATCATATGGAAACTAAAGATGAATTTTTTACTTCTTTGAGTTCATGCTCTGGACCTCCTATTCTCACGAGGGATGATACTCCATTAGCAGTTGCAAGAGAGGGAAGAATGGAACTCCCTAATGGAAGTTTTTAGAATTGTTTACATGTTTCAAATTTTTCTATAAATATGCTCTCAGTTTATCAAATCACTCAAACATGTAAAAGGGTTTAATTTACATCATATTCAGTTACTGTACTTGACATACATGAGAATTCCATTATTTCAATTGGTGAGGTAGATCATAAATTAAGGTTGTAGAAATTCACTAAGTTTGCTGACCATAAATCCTTTTTACTACTTATGCATGTTGATGATAGTAGTAGAGTATGGAATGAGATATTTGGTCATTTAAACTTTAGGTGCATGCAGTGACTTTGAAAGAAAGGAAAGGTCAAAGGCTTGCCATATATTTACTTTTCTGAAGGGGTTTGTGAAGGTTGCATTCTTGGAAAGCATCTTGAAGAGAAATTTGAAAAGGGAAAGCCAAGGAGAGCCTCCTCTTCCTTGGAGCTTGTTCACAATGATCTCATGGGTCCATTTCCACATATGTCCATCAACAAATAAAGGTATTTCCTCACATTTATTGATGATTACTCACGCTATACTTGGGTTTATTTTCTTAGGAAAAGTCTGAAGTTTTTGAGCATCTCAAAGACTTCAAAGCTCTAGTAGAAACATAGACTGGGAAGAAAATAAAGATCCTCCGTACAAACAATGGGGGGGAGTTTTATCAGAAAAATTGGTAAGTGTGGACACAAACTAATCTCCCTAACTTCAACAAGAATCTAGAACAAAATAGAGCAGAATACAAGCTTCTCCTTAGATTTCATTGTAATGTAAACTAGCTCAGAGAGGGACAAATGACATACCATTTAAAGGATGTTTGATCATCACTAGTGTCTTCCTTTCTCCATATTTGGATTTGTGAGATGTTTAACCTATTAAGAAGCACAAACCAATAAAGAGAGAGAACAATGATATATATATTCCAATGAAGTCTATGTATAAGA
>CBVK0103837937.1:0-24912 GCA_900067695.1 Picea abies
CAAGTTTTTATAGAAAGTTTATCAGAAATTTCAGTGGTATATGTACACCCGTGTTGGACACGGTGAAGAAGAAACACAAGTATTTTAAATGGACAGAGGAAGCTGAAAAAAGTTTCAAAGTATAGAAGGAGAAGATCACAGAACAACCAATTATGGTCTTACCAAATTTTGGAAAAACATTTGAAGTGAGATTTGATGCAAGTGGAGTAGCTATTGGAGTAGTCTTGAGTCAGAATAATATGCTAGTTGCTTATTTCAGTGAGAAGTTGAATGACACCAAGAAAAAGTATTCCAAATATGAAAAAGAATTTTATGCATTGATTCGAGCTTTAAATAAGTGGAGACATTATCTAATTCCTAAAGAATTTGTCTTGTACAGTGATAATCAATCTTTGTAGTTTATTACTAGGAAAGAAAAGTTGAATCAGAGACATGCTAAATGAGTAGAATTTATGCATAATTTTAATTTTGTTATTAAACATATTGTTGGAACTGCTAACAAAGTTGCACATGCTTTGAGCAGGAGGATTTTAATTGTACAAGAATTCCAAGTGGAGACCTTAGGGTTTGAACACCTCAAGGAAATGTATCGAGAAGATCCATATTTTAAGGAGGCTTATGAGGCATGTAAGAATCCTTTGATGGGAGACAAAATCCCTTGGAAAAAATATTTGATCCAGGATGGATTATTGTTCTTTAATTGTACAAGAATTCCAAGTGGAGACCTTAGGGTTTGAACACCTCAAGGAAATGTATCGAGAAGATCCATATTTTAAGGAGGCTTATGAGGCATGTAAGAATCCTTTGATGGGAGACAAAATCCCTTGGAAAAAATATTTGATCCAGGATGGATTATTGTTCAAAGGGAGTCAACTATGCATACCAAGATGCTCAATGAGAGATAACCTGTTGAAAGAGAAACACAATGGAGGTTTAGCTGGACATTTTGGTAATGATAAGACATTTGCACAGCTGATAAATTCAAACTATTGGCCGAGCATGAGGGAAAAGGTGAAAACGTTTGTGAACAAATGCATGATTTTCCAATATGCAAAAGGAAGACAACAAAAAACTAGTTTGTATCATCCATTACCAATTCTAGAAAGGTCATGGGATGCAATCAGTATGGATTTTGTATTGGGATTGCCTAGAACCCAGAAAGGGAGCGATTCCATATTTGTTGTGGTGAACAAATTTTCAAAAATGACACATTTCATACCATGCCAGAAAACAAACGATGTTACACACATAGCCAATTTGTTTTTCAAAGAAGTGGTGAGACTACATGGATTGCCTAGGAGCATAGTCTCAGATAGAGACACAAAATTTATAGGACACTTTTGGAGAACTCTATGGAAGAGGCTGGGGACAAAATTGTCCTTTAGTTGAACATATCACCCTCAGATGGATGAACAAACTGAAGTAGTAAACATGAGTCTGGGAAAATTGTTAAGGAGTTTAGTTACTGAGCAAGGTTGTCAATGGGATCAGACTTTGGCACAAGAAGAATTTTCATTTAACAATTTAGTGAACAGAAGCACTAGAAAATTCCATTTGAAATCGTGTATGGTATACAACCAAGAGGGATTAAAAATTTGAGAGATCTGAATCAAGATGAATTCAAAAGTCTTGATGCAAAATATTTTGCAACAAAAATGTAGAAACTCCATGATAGAGTCAGAGAGAAGCTACAGGACAACATCCTGAAATATAAAAACAGAGTTGATCATAAGAGGAGAGAAGTTCAATTCGAAGTAGGAGATGAAGTTTTAGCTCATTTCATAAAAGAAAGTTTTCCAAGGGGGACATATAACAAATTGAAGATGAAGAAGATAGGACCATGCAGGATTCTCAAAAAATTCACAGCCAATGCTTATGAAATTGGATTGCCAGACAATGTTGGGATATCACCGATATTCAATGTTGTAGACCTCTAACCTTATAGGAGATATTATGTAGAAGAATCAGATGATCAGAAAGAAATTCAGTGGGAAGAACAATTTCCCACAGCAGAAAAACCTCAGATGGAGAGAATTGGTGAACAAATAGTTGGAAAGAAGACTAGGAGGAAGACATATCCTAAATACTTAGTGAAGTGGAAATATCGTCCGATGGAAGATTCAATTTGGGTCACTGAACCTAATATTTTGAAGAATGGAAAAACAGTGCAGGAGCTCATGGACAGGAGTCCATGAATATTTTATCTAGAGGAGTATGATGCAGGAGCATCGCCTTCAAAGTCAAAGAGGCAAGCATGGAGGCAGGGATACGACATAGCAGCATGACAACATTTCAAATCAACATTTAACTCAAAAACAAATGATTTGTTGAGATATTTTGGAAAATACGTTTTTTTTTTAAATATATCTTGTTGTAAAAGTATTATATGACTGTAAGGAGTTGCAAATAAAGAGTTTCATCTCTTATATGGTAATAATTGTTAGTTATTGTAATAGGAGAAGGTAGGTAACCTCTAGAAATTGACAGGATAGGTTGTAGATAGGACAGACAGAGCTCGAGGAGCCATTCCTTATATAGATTTGTGGTTGTATTGTAAAAGTAAGTGATAACATAGTAGAAGAGTAGAAGAAAGATGTAGTGAAGAACTGTAACACTATGTAATTTATTTCATGAATGAATAGAATAGACAGAGTCGTTCCAATTCCTTGGAAAATGTTCATTTTGATGTGTGATTGAATGAATGATACATTTTGTGTGTCTTTTAGTTCAATTCTTTTATGTATGGTTGTTAGAGTTGATCACATGATTTTGTGATGAAACTAGATAAGTTTCAATTGTTTCTCTTATGAAACTCATATGCAAGGTGTGCATATCCTACGAAAGGAGTGCATCGACAGAGTCTTGAATTGACTTAGAAGAGTTCACAATAAACAATGAGAACTTAGACCAAGTGCAAGGAGTGAACAACGTCAAGGAGTGACTAAGCGCCGAAGAACCAAAACATAGAAGCACAAGGAGTGCAAGAAGGATTTCTTTAGAAGAAATCCTTCGATCTAAGTTTGTCGAGATCCCAGGAATGCAAGGAGTGCGTGGGAGATCGAAATTGTCAAAGGAATCAAGATTAGGAGGGATAGAGTCCCAAGAAGAGAATACAAGACCCAATATAGTCGGGCTTACCAGAGGAGAAAAGGATGAAGTCTTTTAACACACACAAAATCTTATAAGTTGGAAGAAGTCGAAAGTTGAGGAGGAGGAACAACAACAATCATTGGATCTGAGTGCAGAGGTTCGACAGTCGTCCAATCAAGTTAAAGTGCATGGGAATTAACCCTTTTTGTAAATAGGAGAGAAGACTTACCCAAAAGTCCTGAAGTCCAAAAGTGAATCGGGACCATCAGATCCAGAGGGATGCATGGTGGAAATCCATTGTCTTTGGGTGAAATCACTTTGGTAGGAACAAGTGCATAGGAGTTTGAAACTCCTGAATACCGAAGAGCCAAAGTGAATCTAGACTGTCAGATCCAAAAGGACATGTGTCTTTAGATCGTGGACTATGGATAAAACACTCCGGGAGAAACAGAGCATGGAGAAGTTGAGACTTCTGAAGACTGGAGTCCCAAAGAGGACCAAGGTCATTTATTTGAGGAAGATGTGTGGCAGAAGATATGCCATTTAGGATAAAATCACTTCAGAAGAAGAAGGAAGTGTTGAAAAAGAAATCCTGAAGGCCAGAGAGCCAGAGTTCATCTGGGCCATCTATTTTCTAGGGACAAGTGTCAGTAGATCTTCCACTCTGGAAGATAGCCATTTCGAAGGAAGAAAGAGTTGAGAGTTGAAACTCCTGAAGCCTGAACAACTGAAATAGTTGGGAGCCATCGATCTATGGGAGAACATGCGTCGACTGATCGTAACTATGGGTGAAATTATTCCAGGAAAACAAGTGGGCAGATATTTTGAAAATCCCAAAGCCCGAATTGCTGAAGCAAATCATGACCATGGATTGAAAGGGAAACGTGTCGATAGATCCTGAAGATATGGGAGAGCATTCTCCAGAGAGAAGAAAGAAAAGGGGGAAGATCTTAGCTTTTGGTCAAGAGGCATTGATCGAGATCACGAGATCAACTATTACGTTAAATTGCGGGGACAGAAAGTGATCAGACTTTAAAAAATTTGAGAGCAGACCGCAATCAAAACCACGATATTGCAAAAGGGACGCGTGCTGATTGGTAGTGAATTGTTGGAAGAAAAGAAGTTTGGTCTCAAACCACTCTTGACCACACCCTCAATCACATGCTCACATGAGGTCAGAGCCTGAGGTCACATCCAGGAAGGGGCTAATGGAAAAGGAGCTAGCACCTGAACTTTGATATTCCGGGAACATGGAGGGAGAGGTTGCAGGTGTCATAGTACCTTCACCGAAAGCCGAAAGGGCCTGTATTTAATTACAAAGTGAATCCATCAAGGTTTCAAAGAGTGAATTTGGCTCAGATAATTGGAGATCCTTGACTGGGAGGTCGTGTAACCCGAAGGAGAGTAGGGGGGGCTACATCATAACATCATCTCTTACTTTAACCAATTTTTTCTCTAAATAATCTATTCTCATTTGCTTCACTCTTGAACTTGTTCTCTTGCTTCAACTTTCATTTAAAATGATTATTCATTTTCTGCAATCTTTGTAAGCTAAAAGTAGTCTTCAGAATATTTCTATTGACCATCTCTCCTGTCTAATTATGTAGGACCATTTTTTCTGTTAAGGGAATGTCATCAAGATTAGAGAAAAGTTAGTTGTCTTATAATTGTCATGTCCTTGAATGCTTGGACCAAATGATTCTAATATTTCCAAATTCAACCTTCCATTTTCAAAGTGAAATCCAGAAAACAATCTTGTATTTGGAGAATCATACTTTAGCTTTTGGCTCCAAAGATTTTTAATTTTTTCATTCTTGTTTTTCATATCATCATATTTGGAGAATACACTTTGTGGCTTGATATCAGTAGAACCTTCTCCTCGTGGCTTCATGAATATTGATGGAAGAGTTCCTATTGAGTAAGGAACTTATTTTTGAATCTTTTCCAATGTTCCTATCTCAGGTTGAGCTTCTTCCTCTGGACTATCATCTGTGATCTCTTCAATTCTAGATTTCTTGCTTGATTTTACTTTTTCCATTTCCAGATCATCTTGAAGTTCCCATTTATGTCTCCTTTTCAATTTTTTTCTTGTTGTAGAGGTGTGTCAATATTTACTTTTTGAATTTACTGATTCTCTTTTTGTATCTATTCCTGAAGAAAATTATGTATTTCCTCCCAAGTATCCAGATTTCTAATCTTTTCAAGATCAGGTTTGCTTTGATGATTGTATGCTAAAATATCAAGATCTAGTTTTATGTTATTAATAACCCCTAAAGGGCCATATTTTCAAGATATCCCTTGTTCAAATATTAATTCTTGTAACATTGTTTCCAACAACTGCAATGTTGACCTGCTATGCACAGTAAAAGGTCAAATCTCCCTTTTCGGCTTAAAGTTAGTCCTTTTTCTTCTGGGAACGAAATGAACCTCATCAACATTAAGACTTTTCCTTATAAATTCTAAAGAAAAAATTATCATCGTTAAGAAACACAAAAGTTTAAAAGGTTTAACCTCTGCACCATACATTCTTATCTATGTATGTTCTTTGAAAATGAACCAATATCCTAATTGAGTCTCTAAATATTCATGCAACAACTTTTTAATCTCTAGGAAACTTTTTGGGGGACTCTACTTATGAAAAAGAGTATAAACTATAGACATGAATGAATTTACATAAAAACAAAAACCCACATTTTGAGGTTTACTTCTGACTAGGGAGGTTCAATGAATGTCTGAGAAAATCTCTCCATCTTCATTTTTAGTCTCTAGGTATAAACTATGAAAGTCATTATTATTCTAAAAAAGGAGAAAGTAAACCATATACGAATGGAAACAAAAAGTTATGTTTAAAGGAAAATCCTTAAGTTGTTCATGAATAGACTATGAAATAAACTATGCAGTGTAAAATCTGGCCATCATTCATGTGGTAGGAGGGAAAATTGCTCTCAGAAATCGTAAAATAATATTGTCAATTGTTTTATCGGAGTCATAAACCAATATTAAGCATATCAGACAAATGAATTCATGTATGTTTGGTGTAAACACACTAATTTTGTAGGTCTTTAGATCATGAAAGATGCCAATATTATCTTTCATCAAAGTTTGAACAAAATATTGGCGTTCTTGGAGGCTTAACTGTTTAAAACTAACTACTAGGGTTTCTTCATTAATAGCATGACCATCGTTGAATTCTGAAACCCTAAGCTTCTAAGAAATAAACTCAGCCATGATATCAAATAATAAAGTTCCATTCTTATTTACTAGGATTCTCGTGGATGCAATGTATCTTTGTGCACACCAATATATGAATTCTGGGAAATTATAAAGTTGTGGAATAAGAAATTGAGCTAGTTTTGAACCCCAAACGTTAAAAGAGTCATTCAATTTTGTATACCTAGTTTGGGCCAGATTATGCAGCTTATATAGATCGGAAGAAAATTTAGGATAAAAAATATGGGAATCTTTGTCCTCTAGAAAGGTCTCTATGCTTAATAGGGTTTTTGACTCGTTCTAGACAGATGATTTCAATATTTTTCTAATAGGAATAAGGACAAAAAAACACTTTTAGCTCTTACTCGGGAGGTTGACTGATGGAAACCCTTTGTTTTGTTGGTGAGATTTTCGTTAAACATTGTTGTCTAACAAACATTCCCATGCTCGTAGTAGTGACAGTCAAACACCAATGAGAAAATAAACAAAAAAGGCATTTTTCTGATATTTTGTCTTATTTAAGCCTAAAGGTGATTAAGAAAAAAAAATGAGATTATTTACATAAATAAAATAAATTTAAATATAAAAGATAATTACTTACTTGACACTGATGATTTTGAAAAATGGTAAGAAATTTTACTTTATACACCATGCGCGATGCGACGAGTAGTTTTGAGAGTAGTTTGGCAAGTCACATGGTAACCCAATTTCGTGACAAGTTGCAACAATGGTATTCCTTGCGGCGTCACAGCGTGGGGCCGGTTTAATTAAACTTCGTTTGTTTTTAATATGTGTGGATCGTTGATTGTACTCACCTTTTGATTGATAAACTGGATTACACATGCCATGTCATCATATAACAATAGGGTGCTATATATATATAAATAATTGATTCGTAAAAATATATATTTACAAATTCCTAATTTAATAATTTATCTACAAATAACAAATTATATTTACATAGAATAAAACCTAATAAAACGAAATATATATAAAAAGACTAATACAATATTCCAAAAAATAAAAGTTTAATAGGAATACTTATTTATTTTGAATTAAAACAAAATAAAAAAATTATCAAGGCAAAAAATGTTTTCTATTCCAAGGAAACGTTGTACCAATAAAATTAAACTAAGACTAATCTAATTAAAATAAAATATTTTTTTTGAGATCTTTAAAATTTTATTCTATGTCCTAACATTGGCTCCAACTAGGGATTGTAGCTCCCTATGAGGCACTAAAGAATTGTGGACCATGTTCCTTTATTGGGTAAATGGAGTCATTATTCTGCAAATTTCAAATGAAAATTCATGAAACATGAACTAAAATTTGTTACTTCTTAAATCAATCTCATATCAAAACTTTTGGGAACGATTGACAGTCTAACCTTAAAACATGCTTAATTCCAAATTTCAAGAAGACTAATAAAAAATTTCTTATCAAAGTTTACTCTGAATCTATCCAACATAATTAATATGAGTAAGGATACAATATTAAAGATCAAACTAATAATTTTCATTTTGGATCATTTTGATTTTTGTCATCTATATTCAATTCAACAAACAAATCTACCATTTCCAAAGATTTTTTGATTTGTTGGTCGTCTTCAAATACTTGCCAATGTTTTTTATTATTTCGAACGGAAGGTCTATGTCTCATTTCAATTTTATATTTCAAATGAGGGGTGCTTGGAGGCCTAAAGGTAATGGACGCAATGGATAGGGTGTTAGCTAACATATTGTGCAACCTATGTACTACAATGATATTAAAAGTCAGAAATAAATTATCAATAAGATCTCACACAAGATTCCTATAATCCCTCATCCTAGGATGTTTGGCTTGATAAATTAGCCTCACTTGTCTAACAATGAGCTCAACATCTCCAAAAACTACTAAATATTTTATTTTTAATTTCCTTGCTTCTTCTAATCCTATAACCAAGGCTTCATATTCACAAACATTATTAGAAGCATCACTTTCAAACTCTAATCTATAAGGAAAAGAAATTTATTAAGTACTTGATGGTGAAATAAACATTATACCAGCCCCTACTCCTTACAAGGATGAGGCACAATAAAAATACATTTCCCAAATTCCCTACTTAATTTCTTGATTTTCATTACTCTCAACAAATTGTTCAATTTATGTACAAGATTCAAACTCACTATTTATAGATAATATACATTTTCCTAAGTCTTGATATACAACATACACTAGGTAATTATGAGAATGTTATGGATCACTGACTATATAAGCCAATTTAGTTTCTCTACATAACCTAGTGAACTACCCACCAAAAAATGGAATTGTGACATAAGTCATATCCAACTGCAAATATCCCTGTAACTTACTACCCTAGGATCTAGAAAGAAGCATTCCATACTTAGTAGATACATATGCCACAACAATATCCATTAAAATACTTCTGGAAGGAATTTGGGCTAAATTTACCACCAAATATTTAATCATACCAAGACATTTTACTTTTCTAGAAACAAATGAACAGAAGTCTCTATATGGTTTAGTTATTTGTAAAACCAAATTTTCCATAATAACTTTAGGGATAATATTTTGTGACTCTCTTGAGTCAAACATATAAAAATACAAAAGGTGATCATGAACAGTTAGTGAAATGTAAAAAGGTGCCACATAATCACCAGTATCTTCCATATTTAGTCCAAACATGATTGTCGATCATTCATCCTGAAGATTATTGATATCTGAGTTCACTTAGGAATCAGAAAAATTAATGATTTTGGAAATATGTTTTTTATAGACAACATTCTTTGCTAACTCAACTAAAGGCACTAGAATTTTGATTTTATTTATTTCATTTTCCATAGTAAAGGTTCCAATAGATTTTTATGGCTCCTTTGGTTCTGTCTCTTTCTCTTTGGTTGTTGCCTGAATTTTGGTTATAGGTTGAGTCTTAACTGTTGGTTGATCTATAAGTTGTTTTGAAGTTGAAACTTCATTTCTCTTATCCCTGGTTAGTATTTTCTTGGGTGGATTTTGATCAACAACTTTTTTTGGTCTAGGTCTCAAATCATATTTGCTATGTAATTCAACATAAATTGCATCAACAAATAACCTATTTTGAGAAGATGAACCATTCAAGTTGTTTATATTCTCTTCATAACAAAATTGTCCAAAACCGAGAGACTGTTCGTAATCTTCTTGGGTAATGTGTAGATTATTTTCATCATCATCCACCAAATTGATATCGTCTTCTATTTCTTCCTCATCATCTATCCGATTTTCATTTTCAAAGGGAACTTGATTTTTTTTATCATCATTTCTAGGAGGGCTCAGTTGAATTTGAGGTTAGTGTTGAAATTTCTCATAAACTGATTAGGATTTATGATATTAGGTTCAGGATTAACCCTCCCCATTTCCATCCTAGACAACTTATTTGATAAATCTTTAATTAATTTGGCCATTTCATTAATTTTCTCATCTTGAATATCTTTCCCTGAGCCTGATGGCCCTCCTTGTTCCTTAAATCTCTTGTTTTCCCTAGCTCCAGTTTCAGCTTTAATTTTTAATTTACCTTATTCTATCATGTTGGATTCAATTTCGATTGCATCCTTTTGCATTCTGGCTAATGTTCTTGACCTTTTTTCTCTTTATAGTAATGCAAAGTCTATCTCAAAGGATCCTGCAAAAGTAACTTTTGCAGCAGGATGTGATGGCTTAACATCAACATGAATTTTGTTGTATGTTTTATTGAATATTTTAATGAAGTCTGATACAAGATCGTTGTTCTTTTTCTTCAATTACCCAAACTTATTTAAATAATATAAATGGTCTTTCTTTCCCCCCCACTTTCGAAGGAAAGTGTCTTCTAAGGATTCATAAGAATCAATAGAATTGGGAGGTAATCCCCTAAACCATAGTCTTACTTCTCCCTCAAACATTTTTACTAAGAGCCTCATATATACACCCTCATGCTCTACTCTAGCCACATCAACAAAGTCTTCAAATAATACCAAATGTTCTACAACTGTCACATCATTCTCCCCATTGAATTTAGGTAAAATTTTAACATAATTATCAGGGAGATCATTTAGATTAGAAGGTAATACCAAAGTGGAATACCTAGTAGCTACTTTATTAAATACTTTGGGAGGAGGAGGTGGTGGTGGGTTTCCCTGTGGACCCCCTTGATGGATATTTCCATCCATGCTTAATTTTGGAGATGGGATGAGAGATTCAAAATGTGGATTATCAAAATTATCTAAAGATTGTTCAACTAAGGTTTTGATATATTCAGGAAAATAGCGATGAATATTATCAAGATAGTATTAAGGTGAAGAATACTTCAATGTAGGTGAATAAGAAAATTCAGGTAATATTTGGAAGGAACTATTTTCTTCTTTGAACTAACCAGAATAGATGGGAGATATAACAGTAAAAGAGTCAAAATATGAAGAATAATCTTTTTCAAATTCAAGGATAGAAACCCTTGGTTCAGGAAGGATAAACATAGGCCCAGGATAAATAAGGCCATGTACTAGTGATTCCTCCTTAACCTCCAAATTATAAAATCCTTCTTCAATATGAAAAGGTTTGTCTCCAAAAATAGTTTCTTTTTAAGATTCAATTTTACCTTTCAATTTGTACAATTTAACCTCGGTAGGTTCAATCTCAAAATTTTCTGATTTTATATGTGTAGTACTAATATCTGAATCAGTGAGGGAATTTTTCATTTCAGAAATGTATGTCTTAGAATAGATAGCATCACTATCTATCGATTCATAAATATTAAGTACTTCTTCATAAGTTTTAGTATGAATCTTGGATGGACCAACTTCAAATTCAGATGTTACTAATTTAGGCTCAACAATACTAATTTTTATTTCAGAAGAAGTAATCTTAGATCGAATTGTTTTGGGCTCATAGACCTTACCTGTTGATTCATAATTTTGTCTTTGATAGCCCTTAGGCTTCATGATTTTTTTTTGTATCCGAGACAGGTGTAGTTTTTTTTTGTCTAGATTCTTCCTGGTATTCCTTCTCTCGAATGCCAACTTTGAAGCAATGAGGTTGGCAATAAAAATAAGTAGGTTCTTGAGAGTGTAGAGTTTCCAAGTGAATTACTGAAGAGTCTTTTGATGTTTGATTTATGTTCACCCTTCAAAATAAGATATAATCTTTGTCGTACCCCAGGGGAAATGTAATTTCTGTTTCGTTCCCCTGCAACGACGCCAAAAAATATGTTGTTCCTCGGATTTGTTCTAGGCTCACAAAACAATGTCAGCCATCTCACTATAATGATAATTAATTTGATACTACTTTTCTTCCTTTGAATAAGAATCAAATTTCAATAATATAATCATTAGAAATACAGAGGCAATATCTCTTTCTTTAATTCTTTTATAAATCAAGAGATGAAAAGAAGAATACACAAAAACAAAATTGATATATAAAGTAAGGTATCTAATTTTGATAAATATTACTTTAATTCCAATAGAAGGAATATGAGACGTGTATATAAATTATGAAACAAATGAACGTATAATAAACAAATATAAAGATGTAGGTCTTAATATGCTCACAGTAGAATAGAGGAAAGTTTATACCTGAATAAATGTTCAATAGATAAACTTCAGTAGAAGTAGTACTAAATTGTAGTCATTCATAACTTCAATGCAATAGTTTGAAAAAGATGAATTGTGATAACATGAGCAACAACACATAGAAAGAACATAACTCAAACAAATGAGAAACATAATCTCATGTATTTCTACAGAAAATTGATCTCCTTATTGAAAAGTCTTCAATTACATATAAGCCATAGAGCTCCTTCTTCCATTCTTCAATTATTATTTTATATATACAAATCATGTAATCAAATTGATTACAATTTCCTAGTCTTAAGTGAAAATTACAAAAATAGAAAAACTAAATCCCAAAACTTAAGGAACAGATTTGGAATCCATGATTTTTCTCCATGTTGTTGGTTAGGTTATTGGAGTCGTGAAAATTGCTCCATTGGAGTTATGCAAATTTCTCCCACTCTTGATTTGAAGGATATTTGCATGATTTCATTCTTCTCTAAGCTTTCTCTAGCTTGATACATGCTTCATACATTGGAGTAGTTTGAAATAGATTTATCAAATGCCATAATAAAAAGAAGTTATCATATAAGTGATAAAAAATGGTTTGACCTTTTAATATCCCAGTAACTCCTTTGAATTTATTTACATTTTCCCTTGCCGAGATCAATAATTGTTGATAATCTAGTAGAGAGAGAAAATTTCCTTTTTTACTATAGTATTCAGGTAATCCAACTTCCACCATATTTTTATAATTCATTTTATACCATTGCATATTTATTTGAAGATGAACAAGTTTACTATGAACTTGTTGAATTAAGTTCTTTTTAGTAAGAAAATTTTCAAATTCCATAATTGTACTTGTTCTATCTTTAACTCCAATTTGGTTGAATTCCTCTTTTGTCTTGGAATTAAGAACACTGATGATTTTTTTGGAAACTTGAGGCTTGTCTCCTAATTCTTGTTCAACCTTTACAATGCATGTTTCAACCTTCTTGACTAAGTTAGCCTCTTCCTCCATTATTATAAATCATTTCCGCATCTTATTCACATGTTCCATAATTTTATTCCAAACTAAATGTTCTGCTCCCATTAAATAGGGTTTTCCAGAAAGATTTCTCTTCAATGTATCATACTCTTCCTGCAATTTTTCTTTTGATCACTGTATATTTTTTTATATTCCTTTCCTTTTCCCCAATATGCTCTTTCAAAAGATTGATTTCAATTTCATAAGTTGAAATTGTCCTTCTTGATTCATCTAGCTCAATCTGTTTAGCATTTAGATCTATTAATGCCCTGGCTAATTCCTCTGAACTACCTGCAAATGTGCCAACTGAAGATGATTAGGGTATTTCTTGTTTTTGTTCTTGTATTTTCTATTAGAGAGAGAAAAAATTTTCATTTAGATTTCTTATGACTTCAATAAATTTTTCCTTTTCCTTCTAAATGGCCAAAAGCTATGGGGTTTGTACATGATCCACATCAGACAACTTTAATCACTTTTTTCAAAATAGAAATTTCATTATCTCTGTCACTTACCATATTTTGAATAGGTTCTCCGTTTGTATAATCATCTCTTACTTTAACTAATGTTTTCTATAAATCATCTATTGTCATCTGCTTCACCCTTGAACTTGTTTTCTCCTGCATCAATTGTCGTTTAAGTTGATTATTCATTTTATGCAATCTTTGTAAGCTAAGAGTAGTCTTCAAAATATCTCTATTGACCATCTCTCATGTTTGATTATGTAGGCCCATTTTTTTGTTAAGGAAATGTCATCAATATTTTGAGAAAAGTTAGTTTCCTTATAATTGGCATGTCCTTGAATGATTGGACCAGATTCCAATATTTCCAAATTCAACCTTCCTTTTTAAAAGACGGTTCCATATAACAATCTTGTATCTTGAGAATCTTGATTTATCTTTTGTCTCCAAATATTATTACTTTGTTCATTCTTTTTTTATATCATCATATTTGGAAAATATACTTTGTGGATTGATATCTATAGAACCTTCTCCTGATGGCTTCATGAATATTGATGGAAGAGTGTCTATTGAGTAAGCAACTTCTTTTTGAATCTTTTTCATTGTTCCTGTCTCAGGTTGAGCTTCTTCCTATGGACCATCATCTATGATCTCTTCAATTTTAGATTTCTTTCTTGATCATCCTTTTTTTGTTTCCAGACCATCTTGAAGTTCCCAGTGATGACTCCTTTTCAATGCCTTTTCTTGTTGTAGAGGTGTGTCAATATTTACTTCTTGAGTTGATTGAGTCTCTTTTTGTATCTGTTCCTGAAGAAAATTTTGTATTTCTTCCCAAGTATCCAGATTTCTAATCTGTTCAATATAAGGTTTTCTTTGATGCTTCTATGTTGAAATATCAAGCTCTAGTATTCAGTTATTAATAATATCTAAAGGGTCATATTGCCAAGATGTCCCTTGTTCAAATTATAATTCTTGTAACATTTTTTCCAGCACCTACAATGTTGACCTTATATGCACAATAAAAGGTCCAATCTCCCTTTTGGGCTTAAAGTTCGTATTGTTTCTTCTGGGAATAAAATGAACCTCATCAACATTAAGAATTTTCCTTATGAATTTTAAAGAAAAAATTTGCATGGTTAAGAAACTTGGAAGTTTAAAAGGTTTTGCATATGTACCATACATTCTTATCTATGTATGTTCTTTGAAAAGGAACCAATCTCCTAATTGATTCTATGAAGATTAATGAAACAACTTTTTAATCTCTAGAAAAATTATGGGGGGTACTCTGCTCATGAAATAAAGTATAAACTATAGACATGAATGAATTTACATAAATAGAAAAACCCATATCTTGAGGTTTACGTATGACTAGGGAGGTCCAATGAATGACTGAGGAAAGCTCTCCAAATTGATTTTCAGTCTCTAGGTATAAACTATGAAAGTCATTCTTTCTCTAAAAAAGGAGAGTAAACCAAATACGACTCGAAACAAAAAGTTATTTTTAAATGAAAATCCTTAAGTTGTTCATGAATAGACTCTGAAATAAATTGTGCAATGTAAAATATGGCCATCATTCGTGTGGTAGGAGGGAAAATTACTCTCAAAAATCCTAAAATAATACTATGAAAAATCTTATCAAAGTCATAACCCAATATTGAGCATATCATATAAACGAATTCTTGTAGGTTCGGTGTAAACATACTAGTTTTATAGGTATTTAGATCATGAAAGATACCAGTATTATCTTTCATCAAATTTTGAAAAAAGATTGGTGTTCTTGGAGGCTTAACTGTTTAAAACTAACTACTAGGGTTTATTCATTAATAGCTTGACCATCGTTGAATTATGAAACCCTAAGCATCCGATAAATAGACTCAACCTTGATATCAAATAATAAATTTCCATTCTTGTTTACTAGGCTTCTTGTGGATGTAACGTATCTTTGTGCACACCAATGTACGAATTCTGGGAAATTATAAACTCGTGGAACAATAAATTGAGCCAGGTTCGAACCCCAAACGTTAAAAGAGTCATTCAATTTTGTATACCTAGTTTGGGCCAGATTATGCAACTCATATAGATGGGAAGAAACATTAAGATAAAAAACATGGGAATCTCTGTCCTCTAGAAAGGTATTTATGCTTAATAGGGTTTTCCACTCGTTTGAGACTGATGATTTTGACATTTTGCTAACATGAATAAGGACAAAAACGCTTTTAGCTCTTACCCGGGAGGTTGACTGATGGAAACCCTTTGTTTTGTTGGTGAGATTTTCGTTAAAGAGTGCTATCTAACAAAGATTCATGTGCTCGTAACAATGAAAATCAAACGCCAATGGGAAAATAAGCACAAAAAACCCTTTTTTTTTTTTTTTTTTTTTTTTTTTTTTTTTTTTTTTTTTTTTTTTTTTTTTTTTTTTTTTTTTTTTTTTTTTTTTTCGATATTTTGTCTTATTTAAACCTAAAGGTGATTAAGCAAACAAAACAAGATTATTTACATAAAATAAACTTAAATACAAAGCATAATTATTTACTTGACATTAACAGTTTTCGAAAAAAGGTAAGTGGTTTTACTTTATACACCGTGCGCGATGTGACGAGTGGTTTGGCGAGTCGCGCGGTAATCTAATTTTGTGACATGTTGCAACAGTGGTATTCCTTGTGACGTCACCGCACGCGGGGTCACTTTGATTAAACTTCGTTCATTTTTCATATGCACGAACCGTTGATTATACTCACCTTTTGATCGACGGACCAGATTACACCCACCATGTCACCATAGAACAATAAAGTTATATATATAGATCTAAAAATAATTCGTAAAACTATATATTTACAAATTCCTAATTTAATAAATAATAATTTCCTTACAAATAACAATTATATAAATAACAAACTATATTTACATAGAATAAAACCTAATAAGGAAATTATAAACTTGTGGAACAAGAAATTGATCCAGGTTCGAACCCCAAACATTAAAAGAGTCATTCAATTTAATATACCTAGTTTGGGCCAGATTATGCAACTCATATAGATTGAAAGAAACTTTAGGATAAAAAATTTGGGAATCTTTGTCCTCTAGAAAGGTGTATATGCTTAATAGGGTTTTTGACTCATTTCAGAGTGATGATTTTGACATTTTTCTAACAGGAATAAGGACCAAAAATGATTTTAGCTATAACCCGGGAGGCCAACTGACAGAAACCCTTTGTTTTGCTGGTGATATTTTCGTTAAATATTGTTGTCTGATGAAGATTCTCGTGCTCGTAACAGTGACAGTCAAACGCCAATGAGAAAATAAACACAAAAGACCTTTTTTCGATATTTTTTCTTATTTAAACCTAAAGGTGATTAAACAAACAAAACAAGATTATTTACATAAATAAAATAAATTTAAATATAAAACGTAATTACTTACATGACATAAGTGGTTTTCAAAAAATGGTAAGCGGTTTTAATTTATACATCGCGCGTGATGCAACGAGTGGTTTTGAGAGTGGTTTGGTGAGTCGCGTGGTAGCCTAATTTCATGACACATTTCAACAATGGTATCCCTTGTGACGTCACCATGCGCAGGGTCACTTTAATTAAACTTCATTTGTTTTTAATATGCACGAGCCATTAATTGTACTCACCTTTTGATAGACGGACCGGATTACACGTGCCTTGTCACCATATAACAATAGGTTTATAATTAATTCGTAAAAATATATATTTATAAATTCCCAATTTAATAATTTATTTACAAATAACAATAACAAACTATATTTACAAAATAACAATAAAAATCTATATTTACATAGAATAAAACCTAATAAAATGAAAAATATATAAAAGGACTAATATAGTATTCCAAAAAATCAAAGTTTAATAAGAATTCTTATTTATTTTGAATCAAAACAAAATTAAAAATTTACCGAGGAACATAAATGTTTTCTATTCCAAGGAAACATTATACCAATAAAATTAAACTAAGAATAATCTAATTAAAAGAACATTTTTTTTTTGAGATTTTCAAAATTTTATTCTATGTCCTAACACTTCCCATCATACTCTTGCTAACATTGATCATCATTCTTTGTTTTATTATCCTCTAACTATCATACACTTTTCACATCCATGCCTAAATTGTGTCCTCACCATTTTCTTATGCCCACGCTTCTTCACATGCACTTATGTCTATGACATGTATCATCTATTGTTCTTCTATTGTCTCTCTTAAGTCTATTGCATATTTGTTATGTTGTTTTCTCATTTTGTATGCTCATTATACTTAGTATTATCTTGGACACTTGATTTATGATTATTCCTTCCATTATTTTGATGGATTTGATTCAAACAATTACGTTTTTAAAGGATAATGATTTGAAGAAGGCCTTCGTTGGTATGTCACTTTCCTTGAACCAATGGACGGTGTCAAATTTCATCTCTTTTTAATCTATAAGTTTTTTCAATTTTGAGAAAAACTTTAGGTTTAATTATTTGGGGTGCAATTTCTCATTGAAGGGACTAATTTGCATCATCCTTGAAACTTGTTATAACTCCTTGGTGGAAGCCTTATTCTTCCCTTTCCTAATGGTCACTAGCTATTTACCATGGCCGTGGAGGAAAGAAGTGACACACCAAATGGAATCTTCCCACCACAAGATCCACCCTTTGTATCCTCTAGGTCAAGACATCAAATTCCAAATCCTCTTGATATCTTATATACATGATGCATGCTTCAAACAATAGGTTTTCAACATAAATATTGAATTCATAGCCCTTGTCATAACCTAGCCCCAAGAAATGAAGAAAACAATTTGTTGTTATTTAGACACGGTGAGATTCCCTAGGACTTGCACCAACTTTCTACCTTCATGCTAAAAATAAAACATGCTTAGACAGCATGTCTCTATCCAGTATTCAACAATCTCTTGTCACCTTTATTGAAATTGGACCAAATGAACCATAATTTAGGAGAGTCTTCATGATGAATTTTTTTTGTGTCATATGTTATGCATTTAGCCTTGAGGTCATTCCATACCATCTTTTATTTTAGTGACATACGAGTAGGGAATAATATTTCATTTTCCTCTTGAGTTTCAACATGATTGAAATCACCAAAAAAAAAAAACATGCCTTAGAAATATCCACGATCAACCAGTGTAATAAGGTTTCCATTTCATTTGCATAATTTAGAGCATAGATATTGGATAGGCCGATCACATGGCTTTCAAAATTAAACATTGTCCAAAAACATAGTTTAATAGATCAATCCCATGCAGGATAATTGTTTTCTTCCAACTTTGTAGAAATTAGGGTTACAATATTGTTGTTACCTTCATCATGGTTATTAAAAAAACAATAGGGTTCAACCAAATTACTTGAAGGGTTGAATCAATCATAAAATTGAGAACTTTAACTTTTTGCAAACAAATAAAATCAAGATCCAAAACTGCATTTCCAATTTTGTGGACTATGGATTTCCAACAAGGATATGTAAGGACCCATACATTCCTTGATACAAACTTCATTACAAATTTTATTGGCGGAAATCCATCATATCTAATTTTATTGATGGAAATCCATCATATCTAGTTTGTTTCAAAATGGTTTTTGAGAACACAACATTCAAACATGTTTTCCTTAAAGCAAAGTCTTCCATAATAAGTCTCATCATTGATCTTCTTCGTAAGTCAACAAATGCACAATTTTTTATGCCATGTAAATCGCAACACACACTACATCATATATACAGTGTGTTCTTACTAGTAGTACTCCAAATATAAAATAAATTGTTATATCTTTCAAGAGCATCTTCAAAATTTACCATAATGTCTACAATGCTATATTTTGACTCTCCCTTAGGCATTTGTCAAATTCTATATTTTGACTAGCGTGAGCTGAAATTTCTGAAGTTCCATTAATTTCCCCTCACAAAAAAAAGTTAGTGACTATTTATGAACCGTTCAAAGCCTAATCAAAATGAATATATGGGCTCATAAGAGATCACCTTGCCTCATAACTCTCGAAGGAAGAATTGTGTAATTGTCGATATGGAACTATATACCCACTCTTGACACTAATCATGGAAACCAAAAGATTTACTGCTAGGTTACACAGTCATAAGCTTTAAATATGTCTATCGGCAACAAATCCATATTAATTTTTCAAGTGGCTTGAGTGGAATGATATTAATCCAACCTGCTGATTCAAGGTCAAAAAGGTTACGTTCAAGCTGCATAAAATCTTCCTTGATTGCCTGGATTCTTATCTTACCCATCCGACATCTTCAACAATAACATCCCAGACTTCTTGAAAGTAATCTATTGGAAAACCATTCAAACTGCACTTTTCCATTTATTTTTTTAAGAAATTGAATCACATGTTGAACTTATTCAAAAATTTCTTTTAAAAAGTCTCAATTCTAATTCTTGGTTACCAGTTTAGGAATTTTTCTACAAAATAGTACGATAGCCTCTTATCTGTCTACCTAAGATTATGACATCAAAGCATCAAAGTTAAAAGAACAAATCCGTTTCTATGTCTATATGAGATTTCATAGTCTCCAATGCCAATTTTCCACCTACATATTATATCTATGTTTTTTATCTTGAAAAGAAAACTAATGTAATAACCCCTTGATTGTCTACTTGAGAGTTTGACATCAAATCCTCGATGTAAGAATGCAAATCCTTTTCTATGTCTATATGTGATTCCACAGCCTCCCATGCCAATTTTCCACCTGCATATTGTATTTATGTTTTTGTTCTTGAAAATCGTTTGGGTTGCTTCTATGAGTAGGGATCCTCTTGATTTTTTCTTTCCCAAAACTTCTTGTCATGTTTCTTGTTTTTCAATCATTTGCATTTTAGCATTTTCATGGAGCATAAATTTGTTCAGTTTCCTTTTTAAACATCCCTTTCTACATAAAAATATTACAATTACATGTTTAAATACATCCAGCTTTCCTTTTACAAATTTCCACATTAGTCAAAATAAACTTTTATGAACATTGAACTAGGTGCTCCTCCTCTCAAAATTGTTGGATATAGTCTCTTATTTTTCGGCAAGTTAGCCCAAGTTTTCAAAGTGGAATAGAATATTGATCAATCCATATTCTATAATATATAGTAGGATGGACCAATGAATTTACTTTGTACCTTTGAGATATAAGAATCCAAAAAAATTGCTTGCCAAAAATCTATCCAATGTTACTTCAATAATGCAATGCCCCTTGCAGTTGTTTCAGGTAGAAAAGTGTTCCTTTTTAAGGATATCAATCAGAGTAAGTTGAAAATCAAATCTTGTATCCTTTCGCTTGCCACATCCAATCACCTTCGAATGTCTTTTTTCTTGTTAAGATTGAAAATGGTGTTAAGATCTCCATGAAAAACCCAATGTTTATTATTATTATTATTATTATTATATAATGTCCTGATAATACCTTATCACCTCCCAACATTGAGCTTTTGACCAACAAATATGTCAGAGCATAAAAAATTGTCAATACCCCTAAAAAACTAAAGAAATATGAAGAGAAGGATTCAAAGTGAAAAAACATCGTCCCCTCTCTTGATTTTCAATGGTCACCTTCTTTGGATTTCATAAGATAGCAAGGTCTCTTGAAATCCCAAAGTAGTGTGTTACAACATCCATTCACAACTTTTACGCTAAGCTATTGAAAATATCGATATCCAGCATGGTTTCCTAAGGGGGGGACACTCCTGATTTTTCTAGTTTAATTTTATAGTCTACACGTAGATATAGTGTTTAAGCCCTAAACATTGAAAGTAAGGATAGGTGCATAATAAAATTCCTACACTAATATGTGAAAGAAGAATGTACATAAATTAAAACACAACAGTTGCAAAAAAATGAAATGAAAAACAAACCATTAACAACATGATATCTTGGGGGAAACCATTCCAAGAGAAAAACCCCACACCCTAAATCAAACCCAATGTATTATAGTAACTAAATGGTTACAATACAAAGTATTTGTGTTCTCAACAATAGTACTTAGCAACAACATAATTATGGAGGAAATTCAACAACATAATAGTAAGATAAAACTTACTAAACCTTTAATCCAACCCTTGCACTAAATAAATATGCATAAATAAAACCATATACCATTTATGGTTTCTATATTTCTACTTTTTGGAAACCACCAACAGGTTATTCCTTTACATTTCTCTATTCCACTACAAAATTGCAATATTCTCTCCTCTATTGCAGCAGTGAAATATTCTTTGCTCCATTACAACACTGCAGTATTATCTCCTCTACTACAACATTGTAATATTCTCTACTCCGTTGTAGCACTACAAACAGGATGAAACACCTTTTCCAGCATTATCACACTTTTCATATACCTTACAAGGGTATAAAGGAGAATACATCATACTGCGAGCTAATTTATAGAGCCCATAAGGCCCATAGACTCACAACACCACTTGAATTTACATGTGCTTAGTGGTTTCATTAATGCATCTACAACACCATGCAAGGTGTCAACTTTCTCTAATATCACATTTTCATCTTATACTATGTCTCTAACAAAATGGTATTGGATATCTATATTATTTTTCTTTTCATAAAATTTTGGGTTCTTAACTAGGAAAATGGCATTGTTTACTCATTTTTTTTACGCAATAGCAATTTAAGATAGAACAAAGGAAAACTGCATTAGGTTTTTAGTAAACTAGGTGTTTCGATCCCTAAGCTAGGATCATCCTCGGGAGTCTATTCAACTTAATAGAGTCCCGAGGATGATCCCAACTTAGGGATCGAAATGTCGAGTTTACTAAAACCCTAACAAAAATTTTCTTTGTTCTATCTTAAATGACATTGTTACTATCGCATTGAATTATAATAGTTCGTTGAATTATCTCTACTTCTGAAGAAAGTCATAAGGAAAATGGCCTCCTTACAGGCATGATTAGTTTCCATATACTCTTCCTCTACAATGGAAAAAGAGACCACATCTTGTCTCTTTCTCATCCAACTCATTGTTCCATCAAACAACTGAAACATATAACTGCTCATAGATCTCCTTCTATTTGCATCCCCTTCCCAATAAAAATCAACATAACCCTATACATCCACTATGTTTGGATCCCTTGAAACATAATTATGATAGAAAACGGAATATTCATAAGTACCTCTCAAATATATTAACACCCTCTTCACTATAACCCAATGTTCACATCTAGGATTAGCCATGAATCAACTCAAGACTCCCACTACTTGGGGAATCTTTGGTCTGGTACATACCATATCATACATTAGACTACCAACTACATTAGCATAAGGAACAAAAGCCATATCCTTCATATTTGTGGGTACTGTAGGATACTACTCAACTAAAATCTTAGCTCCCACAGAAATTGGAACACTCAATGGTTTGCAATCTACCATATGAAAACACTATAGTACAAAGTTTACATACTTACTCTGGGTCATCCAAATCCTTTTGTTCACTCTATATCTCTCGATCTCCATTACTAAGATATATTTTTCAGTTTCCAAGTACTTCATATCAAATTGTACTGAAAGATGAGACTTCAAATCAAATATCACATCCTTACTATTACCAAATAATAACATGTCATCTACATATAGAGCAATAACAAGGAAATTATCACCATCTTGTTTGTAATACAGAAAATGATCTTATTTGAATCTCATAAGTCATAATTTCAACACAATGGAATCAAAATTTTAGTACCACATTCTAGGACACTATTTGAGACCATATAAAGACTTTTTTAACTTGCAAACCAATGAGTCTTTACCTTTTTCAAGATAGTGTTTTGACTATGTCATATAGATATCCGCCTTCAATTCACCGTGTAGGAATGCAATTTTCACATCCATATGTTATATCGCTAAATTAAAGGTTGTTGCTACAAATAATAAGAAATTAATAGATGTTAACTTAGAAATTGGGAAAAATATCTCACCAAATTATATCCCCTCAATGTGGGAATATCCTTTGTCAACCAACTTTGTCTTGTACTTTTCAACACTACCATCTAAACTGATCATATTTTTGAACACCCATTTACAACCAATGGGTTTCCGTCCATTAGGAAATGGGACCAAGTCCCATGTATCATTCTTTTTGAGTGCAACCATTTCCTCATCCATGACCAATATCCAAGACTCCTTATCTTCCATCTCAATTGCCTCTTTCATTGTTCTAGGCTCATCCATGTTACCAGATAAAGGAAATATACATTTAAAATCATATTGACTATAATTATACATGTCTGGTTTCCTTCTTTGTCGATTGGACCTCCTTAAAGTTTGAGGTGGAGTTTCTTCTTCCTCTTTCTGACTCTTTGAATGCTTCTCCTCATCAAGTCCATCATGAACTTCTTGTTGATTTTCTGGTTCAACTTTCTCGATATTGGGTGGTAGATGAACCACTAACTTCTTCTCATCCTCTTCTAGCTGAACCACTATGGGAGAAGACTCAACTTCTTTGAAAATAATATTTCTACTATACAAAACTTTTCTAGCCACAAGATCCCAAATCTTGTACCATTTCACACCAACACCATATCCAATGAAGATACATTTCATTGTATTGTCATCCAACTTAGACCACTTCTCCTTAGGCATATGAGCATATGATTCACAATAAAAAACACAAAGATGTTGAAGTGAGGGTTTCTTACTTGTCCAGAACTCCATAGGGGTGTTATCCACAAGAAATGATGTGGGAGACTTGTTAATCAAGTAACATATAGTAGCAATCCCTTCTACCCATACATGTTTTTCTAAGTTGACTTCACGAAGCATGATCATGTCTCTATCCATCAATGTTCTATTCATTCATTCTACAACTCCATTATGATGAGGGGTATATGGATTTATATTATATCTTTCAATTCCATTCTCCCTACAAAAATTATCAAACTCTATAGAACGAAACACATTGCCATTATTAGTTCTCAACACCTTAATATTCCTACTAGTATAATTTTCTAAGAGAGATTTAAGCTCTTTAAACCGAATAAAAGCATTAGATTTAATGTTGGAAGAACTTTTGGATCAAAACTCTGTTGGACATTTCAAAAACTCCACACAGTTTTGATCCAGAAGTTCCTCCAACATTATGAATAACTGTGGAAACCTGCATGCTAAACATTAGATTTAGTTCTAAGAAAATATACCCATGTCCTTTTAGAATAATAATCCATGAATGCCACATAATACAAAGATTTATAAATCTAAAGAACTTTAGCTCGACCAAATACCTCATAATGAATTAAGTCCAACAACCTAGAATATTTGTGAGAACTAGAATAAAATTGAACACAATTTTGTTTTCTATATATGAAATGCTCACAGAAATAAAATTCAAGAGTACAATCATTCAATCCATTGACAATATTTTGGTTTTTCAAGGCTCGTAGGTCCTTCTCACCTATGTGGCCCAATATTTGGTGACATAGCATTTTCTTCTCTACAGGTAACTTGCTTTATGAAGAAAGAGCTTATTTATGAGGTTTTTGTTGAACATATTGTCATTGATGTCAACAGTCGATGACACACATGAAGCTCAGAAGGGA
>CBVK0103837968.1:0-16014 GCA_900067695.1 Picea abies
GTGTGTGTGGCCCCTTTGCGGCTTGGGGGACTAAGGGGGAAGAAGAGTACCCCTAATGTTCAATGGGATGTACCGGTGAAGTCTCATCGATTAGCAAGCAGAGAAAGGAAGGGAATGCGAGTTGCAGAATATCATCGTCAATTCTATATTCAAGCCCAACTCATCGGTTATATTATTATTTTTTAGTATTGAAACTTTATTAAGTTTAATTTGTTTAATGTAGTCTTATAAATCTGTCGCAAATGATGTTGTAAATTCTAAATCCCAATTGACAAGTTCTTGATAGTTATTGTGAATCTAGATAGTGAATTTCGGTGTTGACATTTCAAATTCTCAAATCAATAATGGATGTGAGTTGATATATGTATGTATAGATTTCAATATCTTGGTCGCTGCCCTTGATGTCATATTATAATTGTAAACTAAATTTCATCATACAGTATTTTGATTGGTGTAATGGAATGACTCGTGTACGATAGGATGAGAAGAATGTTGTGTTATTTACATAGAGATGCAATTTATATGTTAATAACATTATGTCGAGGACTAGGTTAAACCTTTAGTAAAGGTTGTTGAATGAAAGGAGGAACTTCATAAGACTATGTTATTACATTTCCAAGAATATGAGTCCATCTACAAAATCTTGGTGATTACCTTGTGCACCAAGTTGATGGTTAATCCCAAAATTTGGTCATTGACCCTACGAAGAACAATGGCTTCGATGGTAACCTTTATTGTGTGAAGTCATTCCTGGATGGTAGTTTCCAGTTTCGTAACTCCCGTCCATCTTCATCCAGTGTTGCTATATGCATATGCCAACCAAGTTATTACTGCTGCAAACGAAATTGTTATTAGAATGCAAACAAGTTATTTCTGTTGCAACAAATTTAATCTTGTATACAACCAAAGTTATTTATGCTGCAATGAATTTAATCTTGAATGCAACCAAGTTATTATTTTTGTAAACGAAATTGTTATTAGAATGCAAACAAGTTATTTCTGTTGCAACAAATATAATCTTGAAAGCAACTAAGTTAGTCCTGTTGCAAACGAAATTAATATTGGAATGCGAACTAATTTATTACTATTGCAATGAATTATTACTAGAATGCAACCCAATTTATTCATGATGCCAATGAAATTGTTATTAGAATGCAAACAAAATTATTGTCATATGCAAAGTGCGCGAATTCTTCACGACCAATGAAGAAAAAGGTTTTGGGAAAGAACGGAACGTAGGCCAACTCCAAGCCTATGATTGTTCAAGGGGGGTTTATGCGGGGTTCTAAGAGTCACAACATCTCATGAATGGTGCAAGTATGGGAATAGTTAAGGACGTGAGCATGTCGGGAGTGACACCAGAAACCACCCTTTTGCTGCGAATTACCCCGATTATCCTTATTCCTTTTCTAGAGTTATTCAAACCTCAGAGGTATTGACAAAATTGCCATGACACTACTTTCAATTATCCTTTATTTGAGCTTATATTTCGCCCAGAAGATCCTTATTCTCATCTTGCATTTGGGTAGCTTCGCCAGAGAAACTATTTGTTATTACATATGTCGAAGAGAATAACAATCATGATGCATCGACTCCTGGTTCGAAAACTATCTTTTTCTTCTTGTGAGACAAATGGAATGTCTATTGATGGAGGGGATGATACACCCACCCTTGGATCAGAGGCGTTTGTTCCAGAGAGTTTAAATAAAAAGACTACCATCCACATGCACCGCATGTATCTTGAAAATGGAATTACATGTTGAGTTGTACATTGATTCCATCTCTTTCACCATAGCTGGCGCTAGGGCTGACCATTCTAATAATAGTGTAAATTGTTTATGTTAATTTTAACGCACAAGAAAATATTTCAGGCCTTTAACTTCACTTTCGACGCTAACTGGACTACCATTCCGCATTGCAGTGATCGACTGCCAACTCCTGGATCGCATTTTTCGATGCGCAGGCCCAGAGCAGTGTCTGAGCTTATCATCAACAAACCACCAGGGTTGCCAAGTAACCCAAATAAAAGTTCCACTTCATTTTTCTGAGTTAAAACACCATTACATTATAAAGAAATAATACTTCAGGGAGGAAATATGTTGATCCCAACCGCAAGAATTGTGGTTCTTCAGGGTGAACTCATAAGCTCCTAGTCTTACTCTGCCACTCTATTTATACCTATTCTATGGCTTCGATTTACCCAGTGAGGAAAACCATTTTCTTTGACTGTCGAGCTCAATCTATTTTTCCAGAAAAATTTAATGTTGGATCAAGGGTTGGGCCAATCTCTGAAATCCTTGATAATGGAAGTTGATGTGTTAACCATTCTCGTCTGAGATCTGTTACTTAGTTAACTGTTGTTAATCCTTGAGGAGTGTGTGGAGAATGGTGCTCTTGGTGGTCTTAAATGAAAGTGAAATCCTTTGGCAAGTTACTATTGATATTAGAGTGGGTTCTATCTGTCACAAGGATTGTACTTACACCCTCATGTGTTCAAATGTCTTTGTGAACCTTCCCTTCCTTAGTTGCATTGACTTAATTGAGTTATTGAATAAGCAAAGTAGTTATTCTCTTGCACTGTGAAGAATTCATGGTTATTTTGATGTCTAATCTAGTCTTGAATTCAATTTATGATTGGGTAACTAGCATACTCTTGCGCCTTGAAATTAAAGTTGATGATTACCCTTGCGCCATGAAAATAAAATTGATGACTACTCTTGTGCCCTGAAATTAATGTCGATGTATGATTGATTGAGTAATTAGATTCTATTGCACCACTAAATAATGTTGATGTATGATTGTTTTAGTGACTAGATTACTCTTGTGCCATTAATTATGTTGATGTATGATTGTTTTAGAAATCAGTTTCCTCTTGCGCCATTAAATAAAGTTGATGTATGATTGTTTTAGTAGTTAGATTACCCTTGCGCCATGTAATAATTTTGATGTATGACTGATAATCTAGATTGGAGTTATGAGTTGTGACTGATTAACAGATTTAGACACCTCCTTGTTCCTCAGAACAATCGCTAGCCCCGAGACCTTAAGTGGTCAAAATCAATCAGATGAATCTTGGCCTTGAGCATTGCTTATGTGTCCTGGAGGTCCTAACCATGCAGTATAGGATGGACGGGTAGTTATTTTAATTTTCAGTGACATGTTTGATCATTATGTATATTTTTCTTAGGTTGATTGTGATGTGTTGAACTGTGCCACTATATATGTTTATGTGTTGATCATGTGTCAGTATTATCTATGTTAATGTGTTTGCTTTGTGTAATTATTGATTACGATGATGGGTTGCGTTTAATGCTACTAATTTATGTTGTGACGATTTTAGATTTCTAATGCAAAGAAAAATATTTATCTTTTGTACATCGCTATTTGTTGTCATAACGGAGGGACCATTACACGCTCCACAAACCTCGCATAGGTTCCTCTACTTTGACTCCAAGTGCACTATTCCCAATATGCTATCCGTACAACCAACATGCCAATATATGGTAAAAGGATGGATTGTATAAAGGAGGATGACTGGAAGGGAATGTTGAGGATGAAACTCAGAGCAGGACACAAAAGGCTTGGAATGCAAGGGATAAAATTTGGTAGAGTTCACTTTCCTCTTCTTTCATATATCCTAATGACCACCCTAGGGCCCCTTTTATATGGAGAAAATATGGTTAATTATTTGTCATAAGGGCTACAAGAGGTAAGATGGTTGTGCAACCTGACATAGCCCGTAAACTCTACCCGAAAGCACATTTTGTTTTTTGCAACTTTTTAGAGTATACGCGGGTTGTCAGGCATGCGGCTAGCATATGTACGCACATTGCATATGTAGAAGGGAATGTACACCATAATTTTATTTTTTTTTAAGAGGAACCTCAACAAAAGTGGTTGGTGGATGTGTAAGTAAGCATGCTGAAGTAAAAAATGCACGATAGTGGCATTTTTTAGCTATAACACATAGGCATACACAACAAAATTTCTATAACTCTCATTCTCTACTATACAGTGCCTTAGGAAATTCATCCTCTCTAGTTTTCTAGTGCAAGCAAGGGGAAGATGAATATGTTGATTTTTCTTTGGTCTCCTAGGATAATAGTCTTGACTCAATTATGGTTAATTACTAGCATGTACACAATAATTTAAAGCGACTTTCCTTTCCCATCTACACACATCATATCCATTGTGAATTCCATTCCTCTTCCTACCAAACACAAAAACCCCCATCTACTCAAAATTTTCACATGTTTATGTGTTTTACTAGTGTAGGTTACAGGTAGAGGTGGCCATGAATACATATGAATTTCTCTCCAGTTGATATCAACAAAATGGAGGATGAAGAATAAGAAAAAATAAGCTTTCATGCACAAAATTGGGGATGATATAACTTTTGGACCATGTGTTCTCCTTTATGTACAAAGAGTCTTTCACAAGAACACATGACGTAACATGTTAAACTATGTGAAGATAATTCTTAAGCATAAGGAAACATATGTTAAAGGTTATTCTCCGAGAACCTATTTTCATCCTCTATTATGTAGTCATAGTTCCCTCTTTTCCCCTTTCTAACCTACCTGTTGGTTTTATCACTATATTAATATTTCATCTTTTACATAATTTTCCAACATATTATAAAGTGCACCATGATAATATCTATCGACATGGTCACTAGGAAATGTACCTAAACATAAACATGGGAAACCACCTAACAAAAATCTAGCCATTGTCTAGTGGGGCCTTGGCCTTGAGATCAAAACTAGGAATATACACAAGGCATCTTACACATTTACACAATGGTGTCATCTAGTTCACCTCATGTAGTTTGACAATGTCAATTAAATCACATCATATCCGTGGTTTAACATAATATATATAGGGGTCCAAATTGGGGGTATTACATCAATAAGTAATAAATATAGGAAGTGGATATTGGTTCTTCTCTCTAATTATATTGAATTTTAAGTAGTTACTACACATGCACCATGTACAATCATTTTTTGAGATCAACATAATTGGGCCACAAAAAGCGATGAATAAGTTCTTGATAATTCTTCCTATTCCACAATTTATTTTGTAGTAGATGGTTGTTTTAAATAACTTTAAGTTGTGAGCTATATTTAAAGTGTTTCACTTACATGTTAATGGATACACCTCACAAAGCTCATCCAATCCATTTTTATAATATTCAAGCATGGCATTTAATGACTTTTTTTTTTAATGAATAATAAGGGAGAGTTATGATTCTATAACTTAATAAGATTTTGTTTGTTTTAGAACAATCATAAACTCAAAATCTATGAATCTTGAATGATCTTGTGCTTTAGAACTCTAACCTAAACACATCACAATGCAATAATCATAAGGTAATGTATATAATAATGACTTTATTTACCTCTTAAATATATTAGTTATCCCTCATTTCCCATGTATGACTACGACCATGTCTATTTTGTATTTACATATACTTTTGAAGACCAATATACCTAATTAAGACCAATATACATACACTTCATACTCATACTCCTTATAGTGAACGAGTCCAAGTCTTGTTGTACTTTGAATAAACCAAAAGATGCAATAAAACATGAGAGTTAGAGCCTTAAAACTTCACAAAAGGGTCTATAATATAGACATGTCTAACATATTAGCCACATATTAATATTTTAAATGATAAAAATGTGAAGGCCCCGCATGGGATTGTAAGCCTAAGTAACCAAACATAGTGTATAATAAACCTTTTATAAACTCAAATTTATGTAAATGAAGGGTGTATTAAGTATGTCCAACCAAAGTGATGAATTTGCACAAGCATCATAATTTTTAATTGAATCTCTGATAACCTCCAATCAAAAGGACTTTATCAAACCCAAGCATCCACGAGCAATTACATCAATAGAAATATCCTTGCATCTTTATCATAACTAACTCTAGGTCAATGAACAATATAACACTCAGAATATTACATTTAAGAAACGCTCATTACAATCGAAAGGTAGATTACATTTATCATCTCAATCATTTTATGTGAACTAATGACTAATTCCATTGACTTTATAAATTGTACAAGGTCATTCTAGTATGAAATGGAATCAACATTGGATGAAACTTAAACCATAGAAAAAGGGTAAGTTCAACCATGTGCATGAGATCTTAATTGTGTTAAATAATTATAGTAAATACGATAATTGAGTGCCACGAAAGTGTACCATTTAAGGATTCGAAGGTAAGTGACCTTTCATACTTGACTAGACTTATGTACTTTAGCTCAAAAGTCAATATTATTAAAGATTAGATTTATAACTAAGAGGTAAGAATGATTTGTGAAAAAAAATTATTTGATGTGTCTTTTCCCAGATTTTGAGACTATTTCTTCATCAAATTGTCCCTCAAATTGTTAAAAAGTCTTGGATTTATAATTTGTGATCATGAGATTAGCAAGCATTTGATTTTCTTTCTAACCAAAGTCAAAGTCAACATCGTTAAGGTCTTAGATTTATAATTTGAGATCACATTTTGATTTCTTTGTCACCACATTCAACATCGTATTATATAGTTCGACATTTCCTTTATATTGAACATTAACATTTAATGAGCTTTCAAAGCAATATGGAATCCACACAGTCATATTGGAGTAAGATAGGGAAAACCATTTGAACACCATCAACCCTTTTTTCTACCTTTTGACCATGGTATGCAATGGGATGTGATGCTTTGAATTTGCTAACTAAGTGGAATAGTGAAATTGTATGCAATATGCCCTTTGCATGGTACATGCAACAAATAATGTTTAGATGTGATTGTTTGCTAGATGTGATTGTTTGCTATCATGAATGTGAGTAATTTTTTGAATAAGGAAAATTGTGGTATGTTATATAAATTATAATGCCTTAAATATAGGGATATGATGTTTTAGTATGGAAATATTATGTAAGTTAAATATGTATTAAATTATAATGCTTTAAATCTAGGGATATGATGCTTTATCATGGAAATATTATGTAAGTTAAATAAGAATTAAGTATTGTAATCTATAATCATAGTTATATGTGTAATTAGATTTTTGGAAATATTTTCAATTATTCATTTTGTTTAAATTGTTATCAAACTACTTATAAGGGATTTGTAAATGTTCTTAATGGATTCACCAATTTAAGGTGTTGTTAGGCAATTTCTATTGCAAATTAGAAATGACACCAACACCCTATTTCTCACCAAATTGGAAAGCTTTCAGTTTGAGATGAACCTTGAGGTAATAGAATGTGAAGGAAAAATTTGGGGCAAAGATGCTAAATTAGTGTAAGTTATTGTAAACAAATTTTCGTCATTAAAAAAAACCTTTGATGAAGTGAAATTATTGATCATTTTAAATGTAGATTCTTAAATTGTGACGCTACATAAACAAAAGGAAAATTATAGGTGTAAATTCCTTTCAATTGGGGAACCACATCTCCACAACCTAGAATCTTAACACTATATCATTAATATAGGAATTAAGTCTATTCTTATTTCAAAATGTGAGGACAAAATGATTTATTATTGATGGGAAAGTTTCCCATCTAAAATTAATTGGTCTCAATGTTTTAGAATTTTAATTACGAAATTGAAATGCATAAATCACATATAATTTAGGACTAAAAGTAAAATTATTAAATCACAAAAATAAAATTATTATGCTAATGCTTAGAAGCTAAAGTTATTATAATTGTTAAAATAAATGACAAAACTAAAAAATAAAGTGCACTAACTAAATAATAAGGTGAGAAAAAGGAGTGTGTTATATTTTTAAAAGGGACACTAATATTCTTTCTCAACATGGAGGAAGAAGAATTACAAATATGACTATGGAAATATGATATGAATTAAAAAAGAAAAAAAAAAGAAACAAAGTTAAGAATAAATGCAATTTTGTTTTGTTGATTCTTTGAAAGATATAATGTTAAAAAAAATCATTCATGATTACAAGTATAATTTCACTGAACTTTTGAAAATTTTAATGTTAACTTTAAGACATTTTATAGAATTTAATATTAATTTTTAATTTTAAGGAGTTTGTTGTATGAAACTAAAAGTACTAAACATAAACATATATTGTTTCTTGGTTTCTTAAAAATAGCCTAATATTTAAAGAGATATGCCTTACATTTAATTAGGGTAATTGTTGAAACTAAAATGAATATTTTTTCTCCTTTATAAAAACTAAAATCTAAGATGCCCAAATGATTAGTTCTGCAGTTTAACGTGCCATGCCAAAGTCATATTGGCCAAGGAGGTCACAAGATCAAATCCACTTGCATCCTTGTGGTTATACGTACATGTTGAATGTTGATGACATTTACCTTGAATGCCACTCATAGAATGTGAGAAAGTTCCCAAAAAGTTTCCTTTAGAAACATTTCACCACAAAAAAAAGAAGAGTAAAATAGTGACCAAATGCATTTATCTTCAATGATCTATCCTAGTGTGATAAAATTTTGAAACCACTTTCCCATTTTTTTTAAATCAATGACATCAAAATTTCTAAATCTCTTTTGGAATCTAAATTGGAATTTAATTTTAACCTTGTGATGATAAGATTAAGAAGCCCCATGCATATGTCGAGCTAGAAGACACAACATATGTTGGGAAATGGTAATCTTGGTTTATGTAATGAAGAGTTAGGGTTAGTTATGGTCTTGTCTCCTTATTGTTCATTCTCTTATGAATGATAAAGAAGAGATTGATTGATTTCCGTAGGGTCTTATTGGGTTGTTTATCTCCTTCTTCAAACCTTAAGTGGAGGAAAGGGGACCTTACCAATGGTTGATTGTCTATCCTTTTGATGTTTTTTTTGTATTCATGTATAATATGCTAATTAAGATGAGTTCAATTCTTATGATGATAAATTTTGTGTTTTATGTTTGAGTTTTTGGTAAAAATTTATGTTGATAGTAGATTAGTCTATTAGTTACTTTCTTAAATGGTTCATGTTTATTAATTGTTGAGTAATAGGTTATGTAGTATCATTAATCTTGGAATTATGAAGTTGACACTAGGTTTGTTAAGATTATACATTATGATGGTTAGTGTGGTACATTTTTCTAATGCAATGGTCATGAAGATAATGTATTCAACGATTAATTCATCATTTAGCTTATTTGAAAAAAAAACAACAACAACTAGGTAGATATGTTCAAACTTTTGAGATTTTATCAATGAAGCTAACTCTATGAACCAAGGAAAAATCATAGAGTTCTCTCATATGATAATAAAGTATACAGAAAGAGTAATTACTAGGTGCAAACTCAATGTTAGAGTTTAAGACTTAGTACATAACTTAGACATAACTTAGCATAAAAACATAACAAGAACCAAAAACACAAGATTTCCAACACATGTATCTTCAGTATCTTTGATACACTAATAATCATTATTAAAAAGATAAGATCACAATACAAGCTCAGAAATGTTTGAATATATTTTGCATGATGTTTGATTTAAATGAGGAAAAACCTCTCATATATATAGGTTTGAGTGTTCATTCCAATACCCTAAAGTACGAGACCACATCTCATAAGTGTGCACATAAGTCATACTAATACATCTGCAATTTACATGTGCCCAAACTGGACCTGTTCAACTCTAAAGTGCCTAGTAAACTTATCAAATCCGACAAGGTGAATTTAATAACAAACCACAAGATTCCAAATTCCTCCCTTAAACACAAATTGGAAGACCAAATCAAATTACATCAACACCCCCCTTTTAATTGATAACAACAAGAAGTTCAATTATGTAAATGGATAGCTTGTTCATGACAAGGTACAATAATGCTCATAAAAGAGTCTTGAAAAACTACCAACACCAAAAAGATACAAACCTAAATGATACAATAATGTTCTTAAGAGAAGTCATAAACACTTCCACCTCCAAATTTGTGCACTATGATCACAATCATCTCCCACACTAAATGGTGAAGAAATAAGAGCAATTCAGAAATGATTAGAAGAAGAACAAAAATTCCATAAAAAATGGCAACAAATAACCCCAATCAATTAATCAACTAGACATTAATGCTCTAGCCCATTTACTATCTGACCATCAAGTTGGGTTTATGCCCACTAATGACGTCATCGGTTGTCGAAGTGCCCAAAAAATAAATTTGAATCCAAAAAATTTCTGCGGAATCCGAAAAATTCCTTCTCGTTGATGGTACGTAAGAACGATGGTACGTAAGGATTCACAAGTCTTCACCAACTGCAAGACAGACCAGTCCTTGGACTAACGCTGTCGATTTTTCGTACAAAGGCACGGCTCAGAGCAGTGAAGGTCTATCGGAAACCATGAATAATTCCGCAACCAACAACACAATTCGCATATATCTTCAAATTCCCAAAGGATCACAACCACACCGACCACTGCGCTAGAATCGTGCCTCCACTGATTCACGGTTTTCAATAATATGCAGCTAAATCTACATCAAATCCGCATGGATCGGACGTGACCTAGACGAAGGGCACGGTTGGTATATCTGAAAAGGAACAGTTCTTACACAACATTATCCATCTACCACATGCTCACATGACATTGAAGGACGCGCCCAATGAATAGGTCTTTCAGGGTGAATAATAACCAGCCGGCTGATGTTGCGGCGGATGGTATATATATACGGATATACTATTCATCGCAGTGACGGCGAGATATATCCAATAATTTGTATATCACTCGCAGCAGTAGGCTGATGGTATATATATACGGATATACTATGACGGCGAGATATATCCGATAATTTATATATCACTCGCAGCAGTAGGCTGATGGTATATATATACGGATATACTATTCATCGCAGTGACGGCGAGATATATCCGATAATTTATATATCACTCGCAGCAGTAGGCTGATGGTATATATATACGGATATACTATTCATCGCAGTGACGGCGAGATATATCCGATAATTTATATATCACTCGCAGCAGTAGGCTGGTAACTATTGTTCGCCAACTTTCATATACAAATAGGTTGGTATATATATCCAATAGTTTATATACCAGTCATGGGGGCAGGCTGGTTATTGTTAGCTGGCTTTCACACACAGATAATTGCTGTAATACATCTTCAAATAAAATCTATTAAGATAACATAAAACTATCATAGTTGAACATAAGATATTAACAGAAATTAGTTTACATATTAAACTAATTATTTAGAATATAAAATTTATCATCTAAATTAGGCAACAAGATTATTAATAAAATCGCAATTTTACAGTATTTAAATTGTATTTCTGTTGATACAATGCTCAAATTGTATTTATGAATGTATAAATCTATTCAACATCCTTTAAAATTTCAAAATATTTTTTAAACAAAACCTTCCAAAAATATATTAGAAAAAAAAATAAAAACCTAAAACATTTAACTTACATAATTAGATAACAAAGAATCACAAAAAGTCAAAGTTTAATACTTGGTTGGTTTGAGTTTTTTTCTCATTTCTTTAAAACAATCTTTGGATAGGTGAAACTATATCAAATCATTGACTTTGAATGTATCATCTTATTTATGTTGATCCCGTTGAGCTTTATATCTCAACAGAGATTCCTCTAAATCCTTCTACACTTGTTCATGAATCTTATTAATGCCTTAAATAAAATGGAAAGCCTTGTTTTTCTCATCTTGATCATGTCTAATATCTATTCTTCCAATTGGATATACCAAATAAACAAGTGTTTTCTTTAGAAGTCCAAGACAAACTTCAAAATGAATCTTTTTTATTGATTGATGTGCTAATTTAGTGTATTGTATGCATCATAAATGTATGATACATTTTCATCCCATGTCTTTGTCTACTTATGGTTATACAAGAAAAATGATTGTACCAATGTGTTATTAACCAATTCACTTGAGTCTATCCATTTCTAAATATTAAATGTAGTGGTGTTGTTTAACTTAGTGTCCACTAAATCCCAGAATGTGGTCTAAAAAATGATGATAAAATTAACATCCACATCTGATTTAATAATGTAATAAAATATGAATGCAACCACAAATGAGAAAACATTAAATAGTGGTGTTGTTTAACATAGTGTCTATTAAATCTCAGAATGTGGTCCAAAAAATGGATGATAAAATTAACATCCACATCTGACTTAATAATGTAGTAAAACATGAATGTAACCACAAATGAAAAAATAATTGTTTTCTTGATTCTTTCTTGTCACCAACGTTTAATAAGTAACAAACACATACATCTTGATAAATATTTTTATGATCACAAAAATGTAATTGTGATGTTACTTTGTCTTTATAAATCATCCAACAAAATCGATTCAAATACTCTTTCAGGGTATGGAGGGTACAAGAATTATAGTATGCAACACTAATTTTTTGTTTGTAGCTTTAGAGATGATTTTCATTGCATACCCCCTCACAAAATTATTGAAATTTATTTATATATATGCCATTTAACATATGATTTGATAAAGTTTAGGATTGGTAACATATGCATTCATGAAATCTTTTATGTAAAAAATGTCAAATTTTATTAAAATTGACAATGACACGATTGATGTTTTCGATAGAAAATATGCAATCTTGTTATGTGAACATTTCTTGTACTTGATGACCAAATTAAACTATTTAAAGTATGACATTCATTTAAAATGTTAACTTTTCTATAATTATAATTAAGATTTTAAAAATTACAACAAATGATGCTTTGAATGTATCATCGTTTCCTTGTTGAGTAAATCGTTTTTCACATGTTTAACTTTGTGCACAATAAAATCAACTCTTTATCATAGGCTAGGTACACTACACCATTGAATGTTTATAAGTGATATGATATTATCTTACCTTGATGCAATAGTACCACCCCCATGGCATACCCCAAGGCATCAACTTCAAACTCAAAAACAAATTGCAAATTCAATGATCCTCACATTGAGGAATTACATACTTTATCCTTTAAATATTCAATGACATATTGTGCTCTTCTATCTATATGAAAATCTTATTGCACCTAACTAACCCAAGTAGTGAAGATCTCAAAAAACCCTGCTATAAATCTCTTTAGTTAGCTTGATAAACCTAGAAATATCTTGACATTAGTTACATTCTTTGGGCCAACCAAGTGAGTATGTATTTTTCTTGTCTAGGTTAATGTATATTTGTTGTCCACTAATGATGAATTTCAAATATAATATCTCCTTAAAGTTACCTTGATTTAAGTCAACTTGCAACTTATGCTACCTCAAATTTTCAACTCTGACTAGATATTTCAAATTATCTTTTCAAATGTTACTAAATACCAATATGCCATCTGAATAGACAATAAAAAAGGTGTGTTGGTATGGTCTCAACATCTCATTCATTAGATGCTTGAAACTGTCTAGTGCACTTTGTAATCCAAATGGCATAACCAACCATTAAAATATCCATTTCCTCATATTGAAAACTATCTTTTGTGTGATCTCTCAAAATAATTGACAATAACTATACTTCAAATCCAACTTGGTGAAGAAATATGCATCATGCAATTAAATAATCAAATAATATATCCTTGATAGAAGATACTTCTTCTTTATAATTACCTTGATCAAGTCCCTAAATTCCACACAGATATTCCAAGTATCATCATTCTTGGGCACCAATAACATGACTAAATGGCACGGTGATTTAATTTCTTTACTGTTCCCTTTTTCCAACAATGTCTCTACCCACTTCTTGATATCTCCCTTATTCCAACAACGATTCTACCCACTTCTTGATATCTCCATTCTCTAATAATTAATTTCTATACAATGCATTGTTTGGTAGTGCACCATCAAATACCAAGTCATCTCATGTTGGATTGAACTCCTTGGTGGAAATACTTTCATATACAATATCACCACCACTACAATACCATGCTTTGGCATAATCTTTATCATCATCATCCAATGAAAGTTTTGGGATTTTTTAGAAAGTTCGAATGCTGCAAAACATGATGCAAGAGGGGGTGTCATGATTTGCATGAATTTTGAGTCAGTATTACATCATATATTTTGATGCATGTTCCATAAGGTGTTGTCTTAATGACGAAATATATGATGTAGATATTTTGAAGATGTTGACTTTGTGTCATCTTACATTGAATATTATTAAAAAAACACCTTAAAGAGTCACCTTTGCATCAAATTTGTGTCAACAAATGTATTTTGCATCACATTTGTTTCATCATGCATCTATTTGGGCATCAATATTTCATAATCGACATCAAGTTTGCGTCATGTTAGTGTAGATTTTAACTTTGTATAATTAATTACTACAAATAGATTCTTAATCAAATAGAAAATATATAATGGCACACACACATTACATAGATATTTTACTCTAGAAACCCAAATCGGGAAAACCAACAACTTGTTTAGTGTCACACCTCTAGTCTTCTATTCATCATGTATTCATTGTTTATAATAAAATACAATATATAGGATTTCGCGACATCCAACACCCCTAATCCATTGACCCAGATTAGTCAACAACCCTAATTCCTAAACCAGAATTAGAAAAACAATGGAGAAACCCATGTGTCGAAAAACCACTAAAAATGGACACAAAAATGCCCTTCCCAAAAAATCTGAGGGTGTTTCCTCCAAACCCTCTGGATAGGTGGGCTCTGCCCTCCTGTGACCCCCCAGGAAAGGGGAGATAACAACCCCTCTTGCACTCGGTGAAACAAAGACACTAGTTCTAGTCATGCAAAGAATATAACACATACTCAACATTCTCCCACGTGTTGTTTTCTTTGCATAAAAGGGATTACAGGGTTACATAGTCAACAATATAGAGAAGTAATGCCCACATATCCTCTGGACCAAGAGAACACATTTCTTTAATGAATCTTCAACATTCTACAAAGTTTCCACCTTCCTCAACAACGCCTTTTCTTCAACCATGTGAACATCAATATGTTTTGTCTTTGAATGATAAGTCAGGTTCTTCGCCAGGAATATTTCACTCTGATTGTCACAATCTATCCTTACATCTTGTTGTACCAACCCAATACCTTAACAAAATCTATGTGACCATACTTTTTCCTTGCTTGCATGAGTGGCTTACATGTATTCAACTTCTACAGTTGAGAGTGCCAATACATACTAGCTCTTGATCATCAATTTATTGCTCCTCCAAACAGGTTAAACACATAACCACTTGTAGATATTTTGTGATCCACATCTCCAGGACAATATACACCTACAAAGACATGAACATCCAACACTCTGTCCAATCCGTATCTTCCTTGGTAGCACAATTCATAACTAGTAGTTCCACACAATTACCTGAAAACCCTCTTTACTGTTGTCTAATGATCCTTATCTAGTTTTGACATATACCTGCTTAAAAATCCCAGTGCATGTGAACTGTCCATTATAGTACATATCATTGCATACGACAAACTGTCAATTGCACTTACATATGGAAAATGAGACATATCCTCTTCCTCTTCCCGTGTCTTTGGACATTGATCTATAGACAACTTTACACCTATAGGAATAAGAACCTTGACCAAATTACATTCTTTCATATTAAACCTCTTTAATATTGTCTCGACATATTTTCTATGATTTAACCATAGTTTCCTATTTTCCTGATCTCTTTTAATTTCCATGCCCAAAATGAAATTTGTAGCACCAATATCCTTCATGTCAAATTTTGAGGACAACTGAGTTTTCACATCCTAGATAATCTCCTTGTTGTTTCCTATCAACAACATATCGTCCACATATAAGAACAAATAAATAAGATGACCACCAATTAATTTGAAATACACACAATGATATTCTTTGCTTCTTGTGAAGCCAAGTCCCAACATATAAGTATCAAATATTTGATACCGCATGCTTGGTGATTTATTTAACCCATACAAGGAATTTTTTCAGCTTGCATACTATCTCTTTCTTTCCCTTCACACAAATCCTTATGGCTTCTTCATGTAGATTTCTTCTTCCAGATCCCCATGTAGGAATTTTTTCTTCACATCCAT
>CBVK0103837991.1:0-11368 GCA_900067695.1 Picea abies
ATATATATATATATATATATATATATATATATATATAGTAATAGTAATAATTATAATTATAACAGTGATAATAGTAAACAACAATTAATGAAGTGACACATGACCTAACTAAGGGGCATTACCATTCAACCAATCGGTGAATGTGTATATATACCAATATGGAGGTCACATTTTATCTTTTTCAATTTTTATTTGTCCTTTATGAATTTTGGTTATATGTTCTTATTATGTTAAATTTTTCTATAGTAAATGAACTTTGTTCATTTCATTGGTATCATAGTTTGGTTTTCTGATTCTTCCCTTTACTACTCTTCTTATCAAACTTTGTCTGATTTGGTTTTTGGTCACATTTTCTTTTTCAAAGTTTCTTTAATCTTCAAGTCCTTACCACATTTAGTTTTTTTACCACATTTTAATTTTTCTAAATTTCTTTAATTATGATCTTTAACCAGAACCTCGCCTTTAATCACAAGAAAAAAACCTAGAAACTTCATTAAAAGAAATATTCCAATGCAAACCTATAAAACAAAACCAGAAATCACAGAAATTGGTGCCTCTACGAGCCATGTATAGTTGGCAGTTTGAAACATCTTGAATCTAATTCCATTTGTATCTCATATAATCATGGCATTCAAAGGTTTTCTTTCCACTTTTTTTTGACAAGTATATGGAAAAGAAAGAAAATGCAAAGGAATTATTTAACGATCACAAAAAAATATTGGCATTTCAAGCTCTCTCATGTCAACCAATGCAATACAAGCACAAGAATTAAATTACCAGGGCATTAATTTTCTATGACCTATGAGACCTTAGAATAGTTGCCACTACAAATCATAAATCGTGGGAATAGAGATCAAATCTCGTGCAAAAATGTAATAGCACTGTAGCCGCCAAAAAGTTCCGCCATAATTGTCGCCAATATTATATTATTTTCAAACCACTTCATCCAAAGTTTGTAACATTACACAAAATTGACCCGTCAAATTAGTTATATCATCAAATCGCCAAATTAGTTATATCAACAAGTCACCACTCTTGGCATTACAGAAATATATGTGAAGATAAGACACATCAATTAATGAATATATTAATTGAAGTGAAGTATTAAATTTTTATTTTTTTTCTTCCAAGGGTTCATACACCATCGTATCAAAAATACTTTTCTTTTAAGTACAAAAGGTACATGCTGGAGATGTATTAACCTTTTTATATAAGTGAGGAAAAAGGAAAAGTTAAATCCTAAAGTATTATCCAAGTACCTATTATTACTTAGCAAAATAATAGCAAAATCAAGGAAGTCATTGAAGCACATTATTTTGGTGGGATAATTATATCTGTGTATTTACTAGTTATTAAATTAAAGAAGTGAGTACTGAACTATAAATTTTATATATAAATCAAAATTTTGGACTAAATGTCGTTTTCGTGAAATGGAGTTTGAGTATATGACATAAAAATTACAATCGTTTTTGTCTTTGTGTCGAAAATAATTTATTATTAAATATTATCAAAATAATAGACAAATGCAAATTAAAAAATTAGAGGACGAGCTAGCAAAACATCAACAAAACAAGTATTAGAGGTCGAACTAGCTAAACAACAAGAACTATATAAAGATCTCAAGTCCTATTCTAGTCCTTGCGTGTGCTCGATGTTTAATGTTTCTACATTCCATTCAATCAATCAATCTATCCATCTTTCCTTTATTTATATAGAGAGCATAATTGTCAATAAATTATTAGAAAAATATGAGGAAATTTCTCTCCTAAAAGGTCATATAGTAAAAAACTACTTGCAATAATCAAGAATTCAAAGGATAAGAAACAATGCATTTAGAAGTTATAATAGGAGAATCAAGGTCTCAAGGAGAAACTCAACAAGAGGTAATCAGAACAAGATGAAGAAAATTCTCACCTAAGGAACCTTAACCAAATGTTGCTTGAAAAAATTAAAATGTTAAAAGATGAAAAACCAGAGAATCAAGATATTAAAAATAAAGTCGATAACTCGGAAAATGGGGAAGAACCTTCATGCCTAAGAGTTCATAATCAAAACTTACACAAATTAAGAAGTTAAGAAGTCACATATAGAACAATGTTAGAGAAACTTACCAACAATGAATCGTTGATTGATAAAGAAACAATGTCTAATTCCAGTGAACCAGAGAAGTCTTCTTATGTGAAAATCCTAGTCATGGAGAAATAAACCAATACATATCCAATCAACTTCAAAAATCATAATGATGCAAACTTGTTTGAAGTAGTGATGTCTTTAGATCTTGCAGTACAAACAATGTATACATAGTCCCTAACAAATCTAAGTATCTCTACTAATGCAATGATCAACAAAGTGACACAAGTGTCCAAAAAAGACTTACTACCAAAAGTGAAACAAGAAAGCACTACAAATATCGTAGGTAAATATCAAGTTACAAGGACACCTTATCGACATCCTAATCACAAGAGCCAATACCTTAACCAATTAGTATATCAACATTTCTCTAAACAAAAACAATTGACCTATATTTCGAATAATATCGATGTTGGTACCGTTGAGTCTCGTAATAAAAGTTTAGCTTGAGAATCCTATAAGCACAACATTTCACAAAAGATTGAATTAGGGTGGTCATGCCCTCTTACAATTTGACAATTATGCTCAATGCTTGGAAGATCATATCATCTTGTATTGTCAACCTCTATATCTAGAAGAACAAAGAATCATAAGAATAAATTAAAAGTCAAAACAAGAGATTAAGTATTTCCATAAATACGCTTTGAGGGAAAAGAATTATAAAGGAGAAGGAAATGTAATGGTCATAAAGATATATATTAAATATCAATAATAATAATAATTAATGAAGTGACACGTGACCTAACTAAGGGGTGTGACAATTCATCCAACATGACCAGTCAATGTGTATATATACCATCATGAAGGTCATTGTAAATCAATCAGTTATCGTATCTTATTCAATTATCTATTTGTCCTTTATGGATGTCAGTTGATTGTCCTTCTTGTGTTAGATATTTTGTTAGGCAACAAACACTCAAATAGCCTAAAAATAGAAGAGAAGTAACTCGACACATTGAGAATCGGATAGAAGAATAAAAGATAAGCCTCTTTGACAGGAAAATCTCCTTTTACAATAGAACAAATGTCAACATAAGATCATTCTAAAACTAGGTATCCTTAGTATACATAGGAGACAAATGGTATAATTACAACTAAAGGGTCTAGGAGACATCACTAATATAAATATAGAAATGCAATAACTCAATATATAGGGCTTAACATGGGGCTTTGTCTAGGAATTACCATTCCCCTCTTCTTCAAACAAGTGTTTCCCTCAATACTTGATTGTTTGTGGATGTTTTTGCATGAAGATCTCATCTTCCCATGTTGTCTCTTCTACTGGTAGATTCTTCCACTTTATGAGGTACTCAATGATTGCTCGATTTCACAACTACTTAATCCGTGTTTCAAGGATTGTTTCTAGTTCTTGTATGTTTTTCCCTTATTCATTAATCCTTGGTAAAATAGTTTGAATTGTGATCTTGCCACCAACTACTTTCTTTAAGCTAGAAACATGGAAGACAAAGATGGAGGCAAATCCAATTTGTAATCCATACTTACAATCCTCTACAACACCTTATAGGGGTCATAGTACATGGGTGTTAATTTATTGTCCTTATTTTGTTTCTTGATGGACATCTATTTGTATGGTTGTATCCTCAGAAATACCCAATCCCCCGCTTCAAATTCCCTTTTACTGTGAAATTGACATGCTTTTTGTTTCATCCTCTTTTGTGTTGTAACCAAGTTTTCATTCAATAGTTTGAAAACCCCTTGTTAGTGCTCTATGTGGTCCTCCACTACTTCAACCTTTGATTTCCCTCTCAAGGGTGATGTGATGGATGGAGGATAATATCCATAAAGTGCCATAAATGCAGATATTTTTTATGAAGTATGGAAGGATGTTTTGTACCACCACTCTGGTAAGGACAACCACTTGACCCATTGTGTATGTATATCATATGAAAAGCAATGAAGATACACTTCTAGACATTTATTCACAATCTCAGTTTTCCCATCGGATTGAGGATGGTAAGAGAATTTGTGAGCCAATTGAGTACCCCAAACAAGAAAATAATTTAATCCAAAAATTTCTAGTGAAAATTGGATCTCTATCACTTACAATAATCTTCAAAAATTTCTAGTGAAAATTGGATCTCTATCACTTACAATAATCTTAGGCATTCCATGCAGCTTCTAAAATATTTCCATGAATGTTGTGGATATTGTACTTGCTTTAAAAGGATGATAAAGAGAAAAAAAAGGGCATACTTTGTGAGTACATCCACTACTACCATGATGACATTATTTCCTTCAGGCTTGGGTAGACCTATAATAAAATCCATTGAAATCTCTTCCCAAAGTTGACTTGGTATGGATAATGGTTGTAAGAGAATTAGGGTCGTGATTGTCTCTCTATTATTCTGTTGGCAGGCCACACATTCAACCACTAAATTTGAACCTTAGTTTTAAGACTTTCCCAAAAAAAAAAAACTTGATCCTGTGCTAATTTTCAAGAACCCTGAATGTCCTCCTATAGGAGAAGTGTGCAATTACAGTTTTCAAGAACCCTGAATGTCCTCCTATAGGAGAAGTGTGCAATTACAAAAGGAACTTTTGTTTGAGTTTGGAATTCTTACATAAATATAGGTGATCTTGATACCATAGTAAATCATTCTTCCACACAAATTTATCTAATGCAATTGGGTCCTCTTGTATTTGTCTAATGATCTTGCATACCTTATGATCCTTCTTCCATTATATCCTTGCTTCTTCCACCCAATCAAATTGTGGAATGTAAACAGCCACATTAAACCCTTTGTGTCTTCTTCTTTCCTTGAAAGTGCATCTGCCACCATGTTTTGTTTTCCTTTTTTGTATATAATTTCAAAGTCATAACCTAACATCTTTGTAACCCATTTTTGTTTCTCTTCTAAATATAATCATTGTTCCGAGAAGTACTTCAAACTATCATGATATTTTTTTACCTTGAAGTGTATTCCTAGTAGGTAAGAGCGCCATTTCTTAACTGCATGTAATATGGCCAACATTTCCTTTTCATAAATGGGTTTGAGTAAGTTCTTTCCTTTAAGATGCATGCTTTCAAGGTCAAGGGGGCTTCCTTCTCGCATTAAAAATACACCAATGCCATGTCCTAAGGAATCACACTCAACAATAAATGTTTTTGTGAAGTCGGGTGTGGCCAATACAAGAGTCATAGACATAGCCTCCTTAAGTTTTTCAAAATATTTAGTTGCTTCTTAAGTCCAAGAAAATGTCTCATTTTTAATAATTTTGTTAGAGGTGTTGCTATTTGACCATAATTCTTGACAAACTTGTGGTGATGGACCTTCAATCCTAAGAGTCCTCTAAGATTCGTTAAGGTTTTGGGAATTGGCCATTCATCGTAGCTTTAATTTAGTTATGTTCCACTTTGACACCTTCATCAGATACAATATGACCCAGATATTCCACTTCTTGAACCCCAAAGGAAAACTTGGAAGGATTTGCATATAGTTGTTTCTCTTCCAACAGTTTTAAGACCATGTCAACATGTTGTACATGCTCTTTGCAAGATTGGTTGTAGATTAGTATATCATCAAAAAATAATAACAAAAATTTTCTAAGTGTTTGAAAATAGAATTCATTAAGATTTGAAACATTGAAGGTGCATTAGTAAGGCTATTGGAATCACAAAAAACTCATAATGGGTTTCATTTCTTCTAAAGTATTTTTTGGGGATGTCTTCTTGCCTCGTTCTGATTTGATGATATCCAGAACAAAGATCCAACTTAGTCACAAAAAAATTCTCCTTGTAATTCATCTAATATTTCATCAATGACAGGAATAGGAAACTTATCTTTAGTGGTCAATTTTGTTGAGTTGCCTACAATCTAGACACATATGCCATAAACCTTTCTTTTTTTTAACCATGACCACTGGTGAAGAGAAATCACTTTGGCTAGGTTGAATGATGCCAACCTCTAACATTTCTTGAATAATACACTCAATCTCACTTGTTTGTGCATATGGGTACCTATAAGGACTAATGTTAGGTGGTGCACTTCTTGATTGCAAATGAATAGCATGGTCATGATATCGAGAAAGTGGAAGACCCTTAGGTATATCTCCAAACACCTTGGAGTGATTGTCAATAACATTTTGGAGATCCATTGGAGCAAAGGGTTTAAATGTTTGAATATTTAGTGAGCACAATTGTGCAATTACACCATGGCATCCAATTTTTAGTAATTTGTCATGGTGTTAGATATTATCACTTTATAGGGTTTCACTTGGATACATCTAAGTTTAATTTCCTTTCCTTATGAGGAAAATCTTATGAAAAAATCCTGAAAATTAAGAGTCATTGTTCCTAATGATTGTAACCATTGGACCCCTAATACAACATCAACACCACCCATTTGGATTGCAATCATGGGACTATCTAATAAATACTCCCCCATAGTGAGCTTAATACTATGGTACTTCCTAAACAATTTATGGTACCTCTATTTTCAATCATTTCTCGATACTCTGGTGCTAGATATATAAAACAATGAGAATTTTTGCTAATTTGAAATTAATGAAGTTATGGGTGCTGCCAAAATCAATCTACATTGTCACCTTTTTCTTTTTGATATATCCTTCTATATTAAGGGTATGTTGAGTACTAATTCTAGCTAATGCATGGAAATATATGGTTGGAGTGGTATCTTCTAGTTCTAGATCTTATGATGGTTCTAATTCTTGATCTTCTTCCTCTTCATAGTCTATGTAGAATAATTTATTCTCATGACATTTATACCCCATACTGTGCTTTCTATCACAATTGAAACATGGTCCCTTTGATATTCTTTTATCCATTTGTTGAAGATTCAATATTATAGGTTGAGTGAGTTTAAGAGAGAGAACATGGTTCTCTCTATAGTTGTAAGTGCCCACTCTTCTAGTAGCCATATTTTACTTTCAACTTTCTTCACCACATTGAAAGCATGCTCTCGAAATTTAGGTTCAAAGAGATGTACTTCATGTTGAATGCTCTCCTTTAAAGTGTTCATAAAGAGATCTAACAAATTATCCTCTAGAATGTTCTTTACCCTGAGACTTAGTTTTTGGACTTGTTGAATGTTCTCAGTAATTAGACCTCTTTGACTGAGATTTATCAATTAACTAAAGAATGTATTTCTCTTAATATCCCCATAATGTGTTATAAATTAATCCATAAAAATGGACCAAGAGACAATAGAATCATTTTTTTTTATTCAGAAAACCATTGGTACCAAACAAATTGATTAGGTTCTAAATACAAGGATGCAAGACTTACCTTTTCTAAAGCTGACACTTGGTGTAGATCAAATAATTTCTCCATATGGAATATCCACCTTATAGGATACTTACCATCAAATTTCCCCATATCAATATTGGGAATTAAGTATTTCCTTAGTACCAAGTTGAACCCCCGATGATGTGGATATTGAAGTGATGAATAATCATGATTCTGGGACCAAATCTTTATGTTATCCCTATTTTCATGATTTTCTTGTGTCCCTATATCACCTTTAGGGAACCTCTCATCTAGGGTATGTAATATCATGGCTGTCATGGAATTTTGTAATTGGTTCATATTTTGATCTATTTCCCCTTTAAGTAATTCTTTCACATGTGACAAATTAACATTTGTCAACACAGTATCACCCATTTTTCTCAAATTGTTTCTCCAATTTGAATAGTTGGTTGTGTATCTCTTCACTTTCTTCATTAGTCGCAGTTGAGCTTTCTAGAGGTTTAATTGGTGTAGTATTTTTTGGAACACCCTTTTCCATGTGGGACGACAAGAATATTTATCTATATTTATTCTATATTAAACTTTAACACATTTTTCAAAAAAAATATTCCAACCATATTTATGTCAATTGTAAGTTGCATACCTTTAAAACCTTGATTTGGATATTATTCTACAAGTTGATCTTGCACCTGATATAAATCTGAAATTTTTGCACCTCTGATATTGAAATTTTCATCTATGTATCCTAATATGTCTTCTCTACAATGCCACAAGTTTCACTGAATTCTATGTTGGTCATGGAGCTTGATTATATTTATAATTCATAGGTCTTGTTTTAGCCGCGTTTGGATATGAGTCCTTGGCAAGGGTTTGTGTATATCATTTTCATGATTAGCCCCATGTGTTGTTACTTTACGTCGAGTGTAGTGGTGGGCATGGGGGGGCGGAATACCCCCTTATCCGTAGGTTTTAGAGAGACATCCCTCTCCCCTTTCTGAGGGTTTTGGGGTGAATCCCTCGAGAAAATGTTTTTGGGCGGTTTTGGCACACGGTTTTCTGACCCATGGTTTTCTGATTCCTCTTAAGTAATTAAGGTTGTAATCTAGTTCTGGTCAATGGATTAGGACATTTGGATGTCGCGGGATCCTATATATTGTATTGTAATGATGAAGTTAAAAATGAGAGAGTATTATGACTGAGAGATGATACTTTGAGAGAGTGAAGAGGAGCTTGCAATGGATGCTCTATAGGTGTTATCCATTCATTTTTCTAGACGGAATAAAGGAAGGACTAGTTGTTTCTCCATGGACATAGCCCATATCGGGTGAGCCACATATATTGGTGTCTCTCTTGTATTATGTTCTTCTATGTTTTGTTTCCACATTCATTTTGATTTGTTTTATTTTTTATTGCTCAACGATCATATTCCTAACATTCTAAGGTGCAAAGAAAAAGTTATGGTAACTTTCCCAAAACTTTTTTTTTTGTCCCATTCAAAAAAAAAACATTGTATGACTTTCCATGTCTCCAATTTTTTCGATCTACTTATGAATTTTTTACCATAAATAATATGGTATGTATTCTTTCCAAACGAACCAGTGGCACTCAATTTGTACTTCCTAGCTTCATATATGACAGTGGTAATAAGAACACGTGTTTGAGACTATTTTTAAGGCTAGTCAAAAATCTTAAATTCCACATCTTGTATTTCATAAATTATAGAAAATCAGAACCTAAAATTCATACCATAGGAAATTTTCTATGTCTTCTCAAACTCCTAAAATTTTTGTATTCTAAAACTTCACCAAAAAAAGGTTATATCAAAAAATCCAATATGACTCGTTTGAAACTAACTTCAAAACTAGTAAAAAACCCTAAATTTCACAGGCTAGATCTCATAAATTATAGTGAACCAAAATCTAAAATGTTTACCACAAGTAATTAGATATGTCTCCTCAATCTCTTGAAAATTTCACAACCTAAACCTTTACCAAAAATAAATTATAGCGAAAATTTCAAGATGACTCGTTTAAGACTAATTTCATGGCTAGTCGAAAACCCTAACTTTCACTTGCTATATGTCATAAATTATAGTGACCAAAACCTAAACATTTAAAAAAAAAATCACTTCATTATGTGTACTCAATCTCTTGGAAATTTTAGAGTCTTAAACATCACAAAAAACAAAAAAAAAATTGTTATAGTGAAAATGCCAAGATGACTCGTTTGAATGAGTAAAACCTTAGGATCGTATGCTCTAAAACCAAGTGTTAGGAAACAAACACCCAAGAGTCTTAAACATCACAAAAAACAAAAAAAAAATTGTTATAGTGAAAATGCCAAGATGACTCGTTTGAATGAGTAAAACCTTAGGATCGTATGCTCTAAAACCAAGTGTTAGGAAACAAACACCCAAATAGCCTAAAAATAGAATGAAAAGTAACTCCACACCTTGAGCATTAGATAAAATAATGAAATATAAGCCTCTTTGAGGGGGAAACCTATTTTTACAATAGAACAAATGTACAAGACGAGATCATTCTAAAAGTAGGTTTCCTTGGTATATATAGGAGACAAAGGGAACAATTACAATTAAAGGGTCTAGACAACAACACTAATATAACAATAGAAATGTAATAACTCAATATCTAAGGCTTTCTATAGGGATTAACATGGGGCTTTGTCTAGGGATTAACATTTTTCTATAGTAAATGAACTCATCACAAATCCTTCATCAAGTTATGTGACATAATTTCTTCCCAGTTAAACACTAATCCCTTTTTTCAAAGTAGCATGCATTAAAGGTACCCAAGAGACTTTAAAATGTTGGGAATTATTTTCCCCATACAACCTGCTAATAAATGCTAAAACACATATGTAGGGTTATGTCATATTAATGAATCAATAAATACCATTACTTCTCGATCTAATATGCTTCCCTTTAATCTGCCACCTCTCAAGTACTTTGTGGTAGTTCTTGTTAAACCTTTCCACCCACTTTGTTGTCATTTTTTCTTCAGGCTCAATAAATTTGTAATACGTGTGAAGTTCACTTGGCACAAAGGATTAAATGCATTGTCTTATGTCACTAACATGCTCAATAATTCAATAATTACCTCTACACAAGGAAATACAGATGGCCTTGTAATTGCATTATGCAGATGATATTTTAAGATGTTTGGGTATACTCATTCATCGTTTTCATCATCATCGGTTGGATCTGCTAATATAGGAAATGGAGGATGTTATCTCACAATATTTCCCCCTAGTGAAAATCCTTCACAATGTATAAAATGAGTGGAACACTGAGAAGTGTTACCACTATCACAAGGAAACAACTTCACTCATTTTAGTGAAGGATAAATCCAACATAGAGGAGGCTTCCCTAGTAGATTTAAGGTCTCCTAGGGAAATACGCAATCAAGTCTAAGGTATCCTATATAGCTACCCAATTTTACCACCAACTAGATATACTTAGCAAGTTATGGATTAGGTGGCTATCAAGACAAACTCCATATTTGAGTTTGATTTGTTTTAAGGCCAAGTTAAGGGGGTTTATCAAGTTATTATTCAATGTAAAACTTAAGGGGGTTTATCAAGTTATTATTCAATGTAAAACAATCCCCAAACACTACAAATATAAAAATAACAAAGGTTGTTACAAAAATTGTGTAAAATATGATAATTTATAGCACTAGAGAAGTTATAACAACAATGCCCTTTAGACCTTTAAATGAGATGCAAAGTAGAAGAGAACAGGGCTAAAACAATGAATAATTTTAGGGTTTTCTTCACATGTAAAATATGAAATTTAGCATGCATATAATAGCCAATAGATTAAATATGTCTAGCCCTATTAGGGTTGTAATCAAAATCAGCAAGACAAATTATGATATTAAGATGATTTACAAGTCAAATACATGCACAATTATCAAGATGTATATGTTGGAAACACACACTGACACTGAGAGGGGGGGTGAATTAGTGTCTAGAACTTTTGGCTACTTTTCA
>CBVK0103838014.1:0-13359 GCA_900067695.1 Picea abies
TCCTCACAGGAGCCTGCAGGACTCAACATCTTTGAGAAGTATAACCTGATCAAAAAGAAGAATGAGATGCTGACCAACAACACCTATGCACAATTCTAGAAGAATACATCAACAAAACATCATAGGTTACTCTCTTATTTTGACATAGAGAAAGGGAGGATGCACATGGAATTCTTGCAGGCACAAGTGCCTCGCCCCAAAGAAATTTCTTATTATAAAAGGTCAACATTTGAATTTGATGTCAAAGAGGTGCATCCAACTAATCAAATGGATATGAAGAGACAGACTAGAGAAATGATTTTCTCCACCCTGGCCAATACCTCCATGATTGCTTCAAAGTTTTTGGTCTCCTTAAACAATGTTCAATCTTAGCTCAAGCTAGAAAAGATATCCTTCCTGGCTAAGGATAAAAATATCAAGTCCCTAGAACAACCGATATTGAAAATTGGATATGATCCATCCAATGTCAAAGCAGCAGAAGAAATCCTCAAGAATAAGAATGATGATATAGCATCCTTAAAGAAACAAATGAAGATCTGTGCCACAGAAGATCCACAAACAAAAGAAATGGCAGTGATTGAAGGCCACAAGGAGGAAATGTTAAAATTAATCATGGAGAAGAATGTGCATATCAAGGATATGGAGACCAAGCTGGAGAAATTACTGAAGGATAAAGAACAAACTGCACCAATCACAGTCATCCCACTAGATGTAGTCCCTCTCAGAGGGATCATTACAACAACAGCAGCCACCACAGTGGAAATTCCAACAGCAACCTCAGTAACAACCACAAATGCCTCTGAGAAACTGGAAAAGTCAATGGAAGACATGACTCTGCAAGGAAAGGAAATCAAAAGACTACAATAAGAAATTGATAACCTCCAGAAGCTGAAATCCACTTTCTAGTATAGCTACAACACTGAAATGCACAAGTCACAGAGGCTTAAGCAAGAACTGTAGAAGATGCAGAAGTAGACAATCATGGCCAAGACATTGTTAGAAGCTAAGGAAAATATTTGGATGGACATCTCCAAATCCATGATACAGATTTGGCCACTCATACAGATTATGTTCGAGCAACATGACCTGGTGCAGAGAAGCAGACAAGCCATTGACAAGATAAAAGGAGAATTGGGTGAAAGGCCTATAGAGGCAAATGAGATCATCAGGTTCTTAAATTCTAAAATGAAAGAAGAACTGGAGGCTTTGCAAATTGAGGACGGGACAGAAACTATCCTTGAGGTCAAGAAAGTTTTGATGAAGAGGGGATTGATGATGAAACTTGAGGAGAGAGTCTAGACGATGGATATTGGAGTGCAGAGGTTTTTCAACAAGGTCGAATCTTTGCACAAGAAATGTCTTCCAATTTTATTAGTTATCGATGACAATTTTATTACTCTCTCAGACTACAAACAAAAGATCCTCACAGTGGCAAAAGATGGTTCTAATTTTGTAGGCATACATGGAAACATCACTGGAGAATTATTATTGGAAACTCTATAGTTGGACCTGATCATCCAACACGAGATAAAGTACATCTTCATCACCAAACCCACTTTTTCCAAGTACACAGAGATGGATGAAGTATATCGAAGGTTACTGAAAGTTACCATCCCTAGTCAAAAGAGATGGGAATACCTGTGTGATTTGATTGAGTAGAGATGATGTATACATCCAAGTCAGCATGAAGAACAGTCATAGTCAATTCAAAGATGAATCACCAACCACCTTCCTCAGAATCAACAAGGATCATTTAGCATTCCTACTTTTTTGTAATATGTAATCTAGTTAGTTACATTTTCTCTCCACCATATCCTAATCATTAATGACAGGATAAGATGTAATTTTTATATAAATGCTTCAGACTTCGAAGTATTGAGGGTTGATTTTTGCGCCCAATAAAGCTATCTCTGTAATATTTTTGAAGAGATCTACCAGTAATAAAAAGGCGATTTCACAGGATTCCTACATGTTGATGTTGTTGATATGTTTTCTTCTCTGTTAATGTTTATCCTATTATATTATCATTTTGTTTTCTAATATAATCGTTTAAAAGGATTTTAAGTACATAATTTATCTAGAATACTCTGTTTCTGGCTTTTAATGATCTAAATGTTATTCTTATGATATTGTAATAAAAAAATTCTTAAATGCTTCTTTATTTTGATTGACTATCTCACTTTTTCTGTCTTTCCATCACTTAAATTCTAAAAGATTCAACATTTTCATTATCTTGCCCTGTGGAGAAACCTAATAAATTTTGTATCTGATCTCAATTCATAACACAGACCCCATATCCCAATGGATGTTTAAAGAAATATTTCAGCCATATTTATAAACAAAACAAACAAACCCAAATTCAATTAACTAGCCTAATATCTTAAAACCCAAACCAATCTAAATCATACAAAGAGATCCCTCTTTGAAAATGGAAGGGCTAGATCCTAGTTTCGAAGTGGTTTTGCTAAGTTACCTATGTTAAATTTCTTCTTCCCACTGAAAACCTTTGGGAATTCAGAGAGTGCTAACATAGTGGTGACCATATTGGGGACTGAACAAACTTTCCATCCTACGATTTATTTTCCCTAGATAAAGAAAACTTTATTTCTAAACAAATCATAAAATCTAACTTACAAAGAGATAAATGTTCAGAGGTTGTTGAAGTTTGTATATATTAGTTTAGATTTCTTAAAATTTAAAGTTCTGGCTCCTAAAAGAATCCACACTAGATCTCACCCTGATCCAGAACCTGCAATAGTAGTAGACGATCCAAAAAAGTTAATCAGAAAAAGAAACACTATAGAAGGTTACGAGAGTCATAGTCCTCTTCATAGGGCCACTTCTCTCCCAGAGAAGTTGGTCATTATACAGGATCTTGAGTTTGACCTACCCTTTGAGAAAAGCCTTTTCAGAACCAAATATGACAGCTTTGTGAGTGAAATAGTCCTAGATCAAACCATCCTACAACCCAGAACCCCTGAAAGAATTTCTCCTAGAGAAGTCTTTGGTCAATGTTTTCTTCAAGAGTTTAAAAAGTTACAAGACCTAGTATCCAATCTTGATCAAGCATTATATAAATCCCACTTTCAACAATCAGTCAAAATTTCTACCCTAACTATTGTTGCAGCATCTATCAAGCCTCAAGTAGCTCACTCCATACCTCCCATACCTACCCCTTCTACCTTCTCTGTCACTTCTCCTCCAATCACACAAGTTTTTATTCAGCCTCCTCCACCAATCATGGCAGCAAGATATGCTCCCTTGGTGTTAGTTGCTCCCATACATGTTATGCCCCAGGACTATCAAACCAAACTTCCTTAGTTTTATGGAACTGGACCTCTTAATGCACAACAACATGTTGATAAGATGAATTATTACTTTGATTTGTAGGAAGTCGATGAGGCAGATGTCCAAATGAGAATTTTTGCATAGAGTTTAACCGGAGAGGTCAAAAAATGGTTCAAATCATTACAGTCTGAAATAATTGTTGATATTGTTTCTTTCCACAGAATTTTTCTCGACAGATGGGAGGTTAATAAAAACCCTCTCCATATTTTATCAAAATATGAAAATATCAAAAGGAATCCAGGGGAAACAGTACAGGAATACTGCATTCATTTCAACAATCTTTATAATGCAATTCCTGTTGATATCAAGACTCAAGGTTTGGCCTTAATCAAGTTCCCTGATGGATTTGATGTTGATATGTCATACCAACTAAGGGAAAGGAATTCAGCCACCCTAGAAGATATGCAGAAAAGTGCAATGAGCGTTGAAGAAAATCTATTAGCCAAAAGAGCTAGGCAAAGAACAGAAAGAAGGGTTACAATTAAAGAAGAGACTTCCACTTCTACATCATATACCAAAATTGATTATTTGGTGAGGACCATGGAGATAATGACGGATAGATTTCATATCAATGACAAAAACCCTCCTCGAGAAAATCAGCCTGCTCCTCATATCCGAAATCCAAATTTCAGAAGGAACCCTCCCCAAATCAGACAGAGAGAGCCTAGAGACCAAAGGGAATAGAGAGGGCCTGATCAATAGATTAGGAAACCTCTTCAAGAGAAATATGTTGATGAAGGGGAAGAGATAATAGAGGAGTTGGATGGTATTCACATAAAACTTATGGGGGTCAATGACAATGAATCCATTTTTCTCCCTCGTGAAGAACATGAGATTTTTCTCCTTTCACACACATAGGAAAATGAGGAGGAGGAGTAATCAGAACAATAGGCTTTTGAAAATGATATAATGGAGGTCCACAGATAGTACAACTTGAGAATCAAGAAGACTAATGAAAATCCAACAAAGAAGGCTATTGAAACCAAGAAAGTTGTTGAAGCCAAGAAAACCTCAGATGCTACCCCTAAGAAAGTCCCTGAGAAGAATAATTATGAGACTCCTGCAAAAAGAAATATTGAAGCTTCACCAAGAACAAATCTAACCAAGGTGGCATCCACAAGCCAGCCAAGTACTTCTACACAGAAGACTGTGACTGATAAACCAGAATTGCAGAGCCAAAGCAAAACTTCAAACACTTTCATCTTGGAAATTGAACTTGATAAACCCAAGATTCCTATTCCTTTGACTAAACTAATGAATAAAAATGTGTACAGGTCCTAGGTGATCAAATCATTAAATATAGAACCAAGAATAGGTTCGGATATTAATTTGAATGTTGTTGATGACCAACCTGAGTTGCTTTTTGGTCCTGAGGTTGATGGACAAACTGATACTGGTTATGTTCCCCCTTTTTACATCAGTATGAATAACCATGACAAGACATTACATAACGCTATGCTTGACTCTGGTGCTTCTCACAATCTTATGCCTAGGGCTATGATGGAGAAGTTGGGGCTTGATATCACCAGGCCATACAAGGACTTGTATTCTTTTGACTCTAGCAAAGCTAAATACATAGGCATGATTAAATATTTGTGCATCACCTTGGCGCAAATCCCAGCTAAAAGCATGGTTATGGATATTTTAGTTGCAAACATTCCTCCGAAGTACGGTATGTTATTATCTCGATAATGGGGTGCCAAGCTAAAAGGTACTTTACAGTTAGATATGACTTATTCCACCATTCTTGTGTGTGGCCAATAGAGAAGACTGTACAGAGACTCTGATGAAGTATATGGTCAGCAGTCAAGAAAAACCTCATAACTATCCTTTGTACTATGTTCACTCTAACATGGACTCCTTCATTCTATACAATGATGCTGACTTAGATAGTCAAATAGCACAATTAGAAGATAATTCATCTGGCTTGGAGGAGATTAAAGCAACCCCAGAGGAAAAAAAATGGTGACAACAGAAACCAATGAAATAGTAGAAAACTTTTGGAATATAGATTTTGATGGAGCTGTCAGCAAGGAAGGAGCTAGAGCTAGAGTGTGGTTGCATAATCACAAAGCAAGGTATTCAGAAACTCACTCATATAAATTAAATTTCCAGTGCACCAATAACATAGTTGAGTATGAAGCATTAATGCTTGTCCTAAAGTTGTTGAAGAAACTTGGTGCCAAAAGGATTATGGTAAGAGAAGAAATTGAACTTATTATCAAACAAATCAAAGGTGAGTATGTTGCTAAACACCCTAAGCTCGGATCTTATAGAAATGTTGTTTTGGATTTTCTACAATATTTCACTAAGATTGACTTGCAGGTAATCCCTAGAGGCCAGAACATACTTGCAAATGGATTGGCTACTTCGGTAGCCACATGCAAAATACATTTCCATCCAAATCACCAATACACAGTAGAGTTGAAATGCAGGCCGACTGTCCCAGACAATATCAGGTACTGGCAAGTATTTGGTAACAATGAGAAAATTGAAGATGTCATGCAGTCTAAAAACAATTTTGAATGTACAAATATTGATGTAGAGAGTGAGGATGATAGTGTAAATAAATCAAACTTTGAAAATGATAGTGTAAATAAATAAGACTTTGAAAATGATAGTGTAAATAAAGTAGATTCAGATGAAATAAATGAAAAACATGAATACTTGGATATTTTGCAATTGAAGAATAATGTTTTACCTAAAGGCTTGGTTCCTTTAGAAGAACTATTTGATTTCAACGATGTAGAAAAAAAGCCAAAGATTGAACCTAGTGGAAAGGAGGTCGAGGAATGTAATACAGGAACATAGGAAAAACCCAAAATGATAAAACTATCTAAATCTTTTCCCCCCAAGCAAAAACAAAAATATATTGAACTGTTTAAGGAATTTGTAGATGTCTTTTCTTGGAGCTATGAGGATTTAAAGTCTTATGACACAAGTATCATACAACACAAGATTCCAATAAAAGAAGAACATAAGCCTTTCAGGAAGAAACTTAAGAGAATCAACCCAAAGTTACTACACCTGATTGAAAAAGAGATTAAAAAGACATATGATGCCAAAATAATAGTCCCCTTAAGATTTTCAAAATGGGTTTCCTATCTAGTTCCTACCAGAAAGAAGACTGGTGAAATCATGATTTTTATTGATTTCAGAAACCTCAACAAGGTTTCCCTCAAAGACAACTATCCTCTGCCTAAAATGGATCACATCTTACAAAAGGTAGTTGGGGCCAGTAGGATCTCTTTTCTAGATGGTTTTTCGGGCTATAACCAGGTTCTTGTCCACCCAGGTGACTAGGAGAAAACAACTTTCACCACCCCCTAGGGAACTATCATGTATGTGAAAATGCCCTTTGGTTTGATGAATCTTGGTGCCACTTTCCAAAGAGCAATGGACATTGCCTTTGTGGATAATATTGGTAGGTTTATAGTCATATATTTGGATGATGTTATTGTCTACTCAAAATTAGATGAGGAACATTTACAACACCTCAGACGAGTGCTTGGCAAGTGAAGAAAGTTTGGGATCTCATTAAATCCTAAGAAAACTCTTTTTGTTTTAGAAGAGGGAAAACTGCTAGGGCATATAATCTCTAAAGATGGAATCAAGATAGACCCCAACAGAATTATGGCCATCCAAAAGTTATACCACCCTAGGAACATTAAGGAATTGCAATCCTTTATAGGAAAAATAAATTTCCTGAGAAGATTCATACCAAATGTGGCAGAACTCCCCAGGAAGATCACAAATATTCTTAAAAATATATACCAAAATAAAGTGGAAGACAGAAGCTAAACAGTCCTTTAAGAAGGTAAAACAAACGCTTAAACAAGCCCCTATATTGATCAATCCAAATTACACTAGGGATTTCTATTTGTTCTCTTTTGCATCTGAACACACCATTGCAACAATTTTATTGCAGAGAAACAATGAAGGGCATGAACAACCCATAGCCTTTTTCAGCAAGTCATTGAGAGATGTTGCACTGAAATACAATATAATGGAGAAATAGGATTTTTCCCTGGTAAAAGCAATAAAAGATTTTAGAGTTTACATTCTCCATTCTCATACTATTGCTTATGTTCCAAATGCAGTGGTGAAGGACATTCTGACTCATGATAACCCTGATGGTAGCAGAGAAAAGTGGATTTTTTTTAATTTTGGAATATGATATAGAAATCAAACCAACTAAACCGATCAAAGGTCAGGGTTTGGCCAAATTAATGGTTGAATCCAATTTTCATGCTTTAGATATAAACGTTTTAGCTACAGTTGATGAGCAGGGAGAGCAGGCAACTCCACATGTCAAAGAGGTGTTCTCAAATTCTCCATGGTACGCAGACCTCATCTTTGTCTTACATAATTTACAAGCTCCTCCCGGTCTAACTAAGACTAAATCTAGATTCTTAAAACTAAAAGCATTGAAATATTGCATTATGGACGGAAATATATATTGGAAAGATGTTGGAGGCATTTTGCTTAATTGTTTATTAAAATATGAAGCTGACAAGGCATTGCAGGATTTCCATGAAGGAGATTGTGGCGGGCATCTGAGTTGGAAGACTACTGCTAACAAGATCCTTAGAGATAGTTTTTATTGGCCCACCTTGTTTGGATATGTTCATAAAAAGGTAACCTCTTGTCACAAGTGCCAAGTCTTTGAAGGAAAAAGGAAACTTTTGCCTTTACCTCTAAAACCTATTTCGGTTGAAGCTCCATTCGAGAAATGGGGTTTGGACTTTATTGGCGAGATTCACCCACCCTCTTCAAGCCAACATAAGTGGATCCTCACAGCTACAAAATACTTCACAAAGTGGATTGGAGTTGTACCTTGTAGGCAAGCTACTGAATTTGTCATTATTAAATTCTTGGAAAATAATATCCTCACTCGTTTTGGATGCCCTAGGAAGATTATAACTGATAATGCAACATTTTTCAGATAAAAAAAAAACTAATAGAATTTTGCAGCAAGTACCAGATTACTTTGGGACACTCCACAGCCTATTACCCTCAGGGAAATGGGTTAGTTGAGTCTTCAAATAAAAGTTTGGTGAATATCATAAAGAAGATGTTGCAGGAAAATAAGAAATTTTGGCATAACAAGTTGGTTCATGCACTCTAGGCTGATAGACTGACCATAAAAATATCAATTGGTATGTCCCCATATCAATTGGTATATGGAATTGATGTTGTTTTCCCCACCTCTTTGGGCGTTCTTGTTATGAAGTTGTTGCAAGAAGTGCAGGCAGAGCCTAATGATATTCAGAGGAGAATCAATTAGATGATCCAACTCCAACATTCCATAGAGGAGGTGTATAACCAGACACAGGTAATTCAAGAGAGCATCAAGAAGATTTATGACAGAAGAACTAAGGAGGACGATTTTGAATTGGGTGATTTGGTACTGAAGTGGGATTCCATAAATGAAGACAAGGGTAAGCATGGAAAGTTCAATAGTTTGTGGAAAGGACCTTACATCATTCATGCATATAGAGGAAACAATGCATTCTTACTCAAGGATAGTAATGGAGCAGACCTACCAGGAGGACCTGTAAATGGCAGGATGCTCAAACATTATGTTCCACCCCAGTGAAGATTTTAGTCATTCATATATGATGTAGATCCAATTCTATAAATTCACATAAAACTTTCAATGCTTTCTTAATTATACGTTTACTTGTTTTATCATTAAATTATTATGACTCATACCAAGGTTATATATATATATATATATATATATCAAGAAAAAAATCATTCATATTCAAAAAGAGAATATACAAGATACAGTCAAGGCCTTTACAGGAACCATCCCATATTCATTATTGAACTGTCAAAACCTCTCAGATCTCCTTATTTACATGTTCACTGTGTTCAGAAAATAGAACACACAAATCCTTTACTTCATAATATTTCAGTCCTCCAAGGGACTCAAAATCGAAATTCCATTGCTCCAGTTTCAATGTCATCCAAGTACTCATAGAAAATTAAGGTATTGCTTTGGAGTTCAAGGGAATTTTTGGATAATTCATCAGCTTAGTATTTAGCGCCTGCAAGATATGGTGGAAGGAAATCCATTCAAAATACTGGAAAGAAAGCTTGATTTCTCCCATAACCAAAGCTATTCTGATATTTTGAGTGTTGGATTTTCCTTGGGCCCAATCAATCACTAGCTTGGAATCCCCCAATATCTACAGCTTGTGAAGGTCCTTTTCTTTGGTTGTTTCAAGAAGGATCCATAAGGCTATTAGCTCTGCACGATTGTTAGTTCCTCCACCCAGAGCATATCTAATATGAATATAATGATTATGATTGATGAATAACACTACGCCAACACTACACTTGGATGGGTGTCCCTATGTTGCTCCATCAAAATATCCCCAAGGCACCTCGAAATCCAAAGAAGGGAGAACTAGACATCTATGCCTTAGGTTCTTTCAAATCGACTTTGAATTCAACAGCTTGGCTCAAGGTGATAGTTTTTGTGACCTCCGGTGGAAAAAAATTGTCCTGGAAGATTGTTGAGTCGCATGCCCACCAAATATTTGAAACGATAAGACTGGGCAATCCTGCATATAGTGAAATAGACCTGTCCATAAGCCAATGCCCAAGGCAATCTTATAGGCTCCCATTGTTCCAAAAATAATTGGTGCCAAGCTTATCTTTGACCATTGCTAAAAATTTGCCTGCACAATGGCATGAGATGAAGACATGAGAAACAGATTCAACTTTAGATTTTCAAAGCATGCATATATTAGTTCCAATCCACCCCCATGTTAGTCCATTGTACCAGGTGAGAAGTTTGTTTTTTATAGCAAGCCAAAGAGTAAGCTTGCACCTAAGGGGGGATTTTAATTTCCAGAGGGGTTTCCACCACCAAACGAGCCAAGTTTCTTGTATGTCCTCAAACCAGGCTTTATAGTTGAGTTTTGCAGTGAAGGACCCATTACTTGGGTTCTTGGACCAACATAAAACATCCTCAGAATTGTTATCAATAGATATAAAATTATCGCACAATAGGGCAATGTAAGAGTCCCATTCCTCTAATAGATTGTCTGACAGGCCAAGAAGAGCCAAGTCTTTCCATCCTGTCGACCCCGCAGATGGGGGATCCCGATACATACGTCTGCTAAAGAGTGGATATTATCACCACATAGATGTTGAATCAATGGATCTGAGAGACTTCACCCACTCTTATCTGCCTCCCATTTCCAACTTTCCAGGTCGTCCAATCGTCTACCAGAGGGAAAGCTTCTACCATATCTATACAAACAATCGATCCTTTTGTAGATTTAACCGGAACTCTAAACCATTCTTTCAGCAAGAGGTTCATCATATACTTTGAACACATCACCCTCAAACATAGATAATTACTTTGAGTTAGCCACCAAAGGTTTCTCCCTACTAAAGCGCAAGAAAATAATCAAATATCCTTAAGTCCCCATCCCCCAAACTCCTTAGGGGAGGCTATAGAGGTCCAACATCCCAGATGAAGCCCACTCAGGGCATTTTGAACAGACCATAAGTACTTAAAACATAACCTTCTAACCTTGTCCAGGATACCTTTTGGGATGGCTGCTATAGAATTACAAAACATTGAAATGATTTCCAAAACTGACTTGATTAGAACAATCCTTCCTACTTTTACACATTAAAATATTGTTAATTATTTAAATACTTGAAAATCAACCTAATCAAACTTGAATCATTTCCTCATGTTAGGTAGACATGGTTAGAATAGGAGGGAGAGGTGGGATAGTCAAATTTTGAGGCGACGTCCTTTATTTTAGCTTACACCTTCACATTCTCCACTTAGAGAAGAGGAACATGTTCAAGAACAAGGATTTGTGCTTTCTGGAGAAGTGATAACAATGATGCATTTGTTCCAAAGAATGTCATATCCTCCAATGAACATATTAAAAATGGAAGAGGGAGGTTTTTTGGTACATGCAGAAGGATCACAAAATATGGAAAGTAACCACATTCATAGAGAGCTGAAAAAAGTTAAGTTTTTGAATTTGGGGCTCTACTAATAGATAAGTGACATAAGTCTAGTTGGAGAACATGGAAATGTGCTTCTCACTAAGGGATTATACCTAATATTAAGGTGTGTATGGGTATTTTTTAGCTAAAGGGAAGTGTTTTACTTTGACCTTATTGCCCCAATTAAGGATATATGTGTCTGAAATTTCATGGGAGTTATTTGTGGAGTGTTTTAGAGAACTCTATCTCTTAGAAGAGTTTATCTAGAGAAAACTAAATGAGTTCAACTCATTAATATAGAATGGTAAATCAGTACTAGAATATAAGACAATATTTATGGAATTAGAGGTATGTGTCACATTTAAACATAGAGAAGTTGCAGGTTAACAAATTTGTATATGGGTTGAACTATAAAATTAGGTATAAGGTTAGGATATCAATGCCATGTACTTTTCATGAGGCAGTTTAGGGAGATATAATAGCTAAGGTCGGAGTGAACCTCCTAAGAGGGGGTGTTGGACATGTGGAGGACCACATTTCTAGAGGGAGTGTCTGTGTGCATAGAGAAAAGTTAGTTGGGAGTAGATTCAAACTATAAATAGTGATCTGGGTAAAGCCCATTGGATCCATGTAATGGTGAACAAAAACTAAGTTGAGCATCAATACATTGTGTTGGAGACATCAGGTAATTTAAATAATATCGATTTTTTATTATGAATAGACCAAGGATAAACAAAATGTTTAATTTCTCATAATGCATTAGTAAGATTGAAAATGATGGTAATTGATCAACAAGATTTCAACTAAGTAGAAATGGTTTCTAGAGTAAACAAGAGGTAGTGCATGTAGTTAAAGATTGTGAGATTGACCTTGGTGTATGTGTAATTCGAGTATCGTTGTATTCACCTACTTTGGGATCTAATGATTTAGTAATATGTATGGAATGGTTAGAGAGACACGATGCGGTGTTAGATTGTAAACCTAAGAATCTTTTTTAATAGATGATGCAAGCCATAAAAGAATCCTATTAGGGATGAATATGGGAGTATCGCTAAGATTTATTTTAGCATTGCAATTGAATAAATGTATGAGGAAATGATGTAAAATGTATGTTGTAACAAGTATGAACAAGAAAGAGGATACAATGATTATAAAAAAGTATCATGTTTTATCGAAATTTTTGGATGTGTTCCCAGAGGAATTACCTAGAATACCACCTAAGACAGAGATGGAGCTCACAATTGAACTCAAACCATGAATGGAATCTATCACAAAGGCTCCTTACCACATGATGACTCTAGAATTGAGTTGCAGATGAATATCTAGGAACTCTTATATTTGAGATTTATTCCCAAAAATAATCCCCCCTACCATTCCTCCATCTTCTCAATGAAAGGTAACTGGATCATTTCTTCCCTGTGTTGTCTACTAGGATGTTATTCAGATGAGTGGGTAGAGGAACCCATTCTGGGTTTCCTATCCATCTTCTCCACTGAAGAAAAGGATAATACACAGTTTGACTACAGTTAGTTTTTAGCTGACAATATCCATGAAAAATTGTTCAATTTTTCTACAAAAGGTATGTTATGGTATTCTTCCATGCTGGTGTATATGTTCCTCTTTTTTCAAGCAAACAAGTTCTCTTTCTCCCAATAGAAATTGGACCAAGATGGCAACCCTCAGCCTGTAACCTCTTGGACATCCTTAGTGAGGAAGAACTCATATGAGTTCAACTTCAAACATTTCATAGATCAATTCTACCATCCAGTGGTATGCATTCTCAGTGGAAGAACAAAGCCAAGGATAAATGAATAAATTCAGAGGATTCTACATCTATCAGACCTAGCTAAAACAAGGGACTGGTACCTCTACCAAGAACATACAGAAATCAGGATCTATGGATGTGAATTACCCCCTTTACAAGTTGCCCAAGTATTTACCTGTCAGAATATTCACTCTGGAATATATCATACAGATGATAAATTTAGATGATATTCATTTTGTAGCTTTCAAGAAGAAACAACA
>CBVK0103838059.1:0-13659 GCA_900067695.1 Picea abies
TGATATCATCATAGTCCAACTAATAGATATCTCCATTGGATAGGAGATTCCATTTTTCCATCATATTTTCTCTTACCCCTCAGAGTAAGACAAGCTTCAGTGAGTCTTAATCCAAAGTGAAATGTGGAACTCTCTTGTATCTTAGTTGAAATATCTTTTCAAAGTATTCTAGAGATTCATCAGGTTCTTGTATCATTCTGAAAATCTCATCTTAGAGATGAATCCTTCAAGGGAGAAGGAAAAATTTTGAGCATTTATTCATCAATAGTATAATCACATGTCCTGCATATAACTGCAAACTCAAACAAGAAAGTGTTAGGATATTCATAAACAATCCCATGAAAATGAGGTAAGGTAGAAGGATTAATGTTTTTCATCTTGGTATCTCCATTGGATTCTTGAATGGGGAACTCAAATATTTCTACCATCTCTTCTTCACCAGCCATGGCACAAGGTGAGGGAGACTAACCCTCTTCTGAAATATTTTCAAATTCTCTAGCTTCCCTTTCCAAGAAACTTTCTAGTGCTTCAAGACCAATCTTTGGATTGATTGGACCTGTTTTTTTGGGTGGGGGGTTTTGGAAAAAAAAAATTCCTTTCCTATCTCTAGATCTAGTCATTCATGAAATCAAAAAGAAAGTGAAAATTGTTTTTTTTTTTTTTCTCTTTTATATAATGAATAAAGAGTGTGACAAGGAGTTATCAATACTCACACGAATTGAAATCACTTAGGCTATTACACTACAAACATTCTATAGTGAATTTGGCCTTGTGACTAAAGTATCCTTTTTACTTCTCCAGCTCACACAAAAGAAAAAATAACACGCAGACTTCAACACCTCCCCAACAACAATGCCAAAAAGTGATGGCCCTAGGAATAGCAACAATAATCTTTTGTACCCTTGGTTCCTTACTTTACTTTTTCAAACTGGGGTTTGTATAAACTTAATATGTGTTATGCACTATGTGTGCAATATGCAATTGTCGGTAGCAAAGGTTTGGGACTAATCAAAGGTTAAGAGGTGTGGAATGATGCAGAAAAATGAAAATGACATAAATAAACTCTAAACTATTTTTGAAGACAAAGAACACAATTTTTAAGTACAACTAATCTAGATTGCATGAGAAGAATTTATTTTAATGGCGGTAAAGGATAGTGGATCATAAATATTAAACTGAGAACAAAAAATGAATTCAATCTAAGCTATGACAGAAAGTTGTAATTGAAGTGAGGCTACACTAATGCATGAATAAAGCAAACTATTTTATGTCTAATCCTTTGATCAATGGCAACCATATGTGTTTTTATTTTCTAGTGGTGTTTTCATGAAAAGAATATTAATATGAATTTAACTTTGAAGCTAAAACTATCCTATGGGAAGTTTCTAGAGGATCTGTGCAGTTTCTACAGGAAGAAAAATGGAATCTTAGAAAAATAGTGTAAGTCTTTAGAAGCATGAAAAAAGCTAGACTATAAATAAATGAATTGGATCTAAGGTTCTTGCCCTTGAGAGGCACATAAGAGTGCTCCAAAAGGATTATTGAACATTTCTACAAGATGCATATTATAACTAGCTTGTTAGTGATAACCTTAACAAAAGCTAGAGTTAATCATGCAAAGCTATATCAAACTTCAAAAGGGAATGAAATACTATCTAATCACTAATTAACATGCATAGAAACTATAGAAATTATAATAGGGTCCTTGAGCCCTCTTGAGTGCGCCCTACCCAAGAAGCATAAGGAGGCTCCTAAAATAATCTTTAATGAATTGAAAGTAGAACCATATTTATTTCATTATCAGTAGGAATACATCAAGAGAAAAAATCTCTAAGTCTCAACAAAAAGTCTTTATAAGGTCTCAATACAGTACTTATCAACGGTTCTCCCCTCTTGTTGTCCTAGACTAGAGGTTTATATATAGCTTGATAGTTTACCTCCTTCCTAAATCGAGGAGAGAAGTGAGTAAATGAGGGATATCAATGCATTACATATGTATCTCCCACTGTTTTTTATCAGATCAGAAGTGATCATTAATGCACAAGGATCGCTCTTGGAGGTAGGTGGGGGCAATGTCCCTTGATCCTTGACTGGCAGTTCTTTGAGGGAGAAAAAATCCCTTGTTTATAGGGTTTCGTCGCCCCTGACTCCTGAAGTTTGACCTACTTGGAGGAATACACATCTTTGGAAAAAACATTAGAGAAAAAAGGCACATAATACACAAAAATCCACCGCAACACACATTCACTAAGAAACATGTAAAATATCCATGGCTTACTATTAAATATGGTCAAAAGAAAATATTAAATCATATTTTAGTGGGAAAATGTTTTAAAGATGAGCCTTTGGAATAGTAAATAATTGGGATCATCAACCAAGACTAGAGCAATAGTAATTACATGTTTTATTTTTGTAAATTCCACTTGAATCTTCGTAGTCCATTCAAATTTATGGTCTTTCTTCAACAATTTGTTGATTGGATTTACAATTATAACATAGTCTGGGACAAATCATCGTATACAATTTATTTTTCCAAAGAAGGATTGGACAAATCATCATACAAAATTTATCTTTCCAAAGAAGGATTGCACTCCCTTTTTACACATTGGAGGACTCAAATCATCAATGGATTTAATTCTTCCAGGGCATATATATATAATATATATATATTCCTTCTTTACTCACTATATGACCCAAAAATTTGCCTTCTGATACTGCAAATAAACATTTATTAGGATTTAAGGATATACCATACATTTAGTAGTGTTCAAAAAATTGTATAAGATGTTTGATATGCTCTTATCTTATTTTTGATTGAATAGTCAGATCATCTTGATGGTCTTCCATAAATTTTCCAATCAAATCTTTAAAAGCATGGTCCATTTCCCTTTGAAAAGTTGCACCAACATTTTTCAATCCAAAAGGCATGTGGATGTAAGCATAATTCTCCCATGGTGTAACAAAGGAGGTCTTGGTTCTATCCTCCTCAACAAAAAACACTTGGTTATATCCAAAAAAAACATCCAACATGGACATTAAAGTAGAACCAGTGACTCATTGCAATAACATCCTCTTTAATACTTTCTCGTGTTGGACAACTGAGAGGGTGGGGGTGAATCAGTATGAGCACTTTTACCACTTTTAACCACAATATATAATGAGCACTTTTACCACTTTTAACCACAATATATAAACTTCAACTTAATCAAAATTATATCATTAATATATCATGAGCATATAAACATAAGTAGCATCATATCACATCAAGTACACATTACACCAGAATTTACATGGAAACCCAAACTGGAGAAAACCATAGAATGCTTTCTTATATATAAAAGAATACATTCATTGGAAGCACCAACTTCCCAATTATCCAGTTGCAACTGAAAGGAGACTACGACCCCCTATTTATAGGCTACAATCCCCTCATTCTCAAGATCCAAACTAAAGGAAGCTACAACTCCCTGAATTCTATGGCTCCAATCAAAGGGAGGATAAAACCCCCTAATTATCATGCTTCAACCTGAAGGAAGCTCCAACTCCCTAATTCTCTGGCTCCAACTGGAAGGAGGCTACAAACCCCTTTCCTTGCCTCGTCCTACCGCTCTGAAATATAAGTGTATACCAAATTGTCACTACCACAATCACTTCCATTGTCATTGCCACTACCACTGTCACATTAACCTGTAACATGTCAACATGTCACTATATCCAACCTGTCACTATCACTGCCACTGTCACATCAACCTATCATTGTCAACATGTTACATCAACTCGTCACTGCCACTATCACTGTCACTTACATACCATCATTGACCTATCACAATTGTTGATATTCAACATCAACAGAACCATATCCTCTCACATGGATACCATCACCAAATCATGTACATCAATTGTATCAACCATGCATCAATCATGCACCAACACTTGTACCAAACCATGCATCAACCATGCATCAAAACTTGTACCAAACTCTACATCAACCATACACCATAACACTCAATCATGCCATACACCATATACCAAGTGATATACCATGCAAGTACTATCAATGGTGTACCTCAACCAAGTACCAACATCACCAAGATATGTATCTCATACATGCGTTGTCATATACCAAGTGCATTCCTCAACAATGTATCAATATCAATGACAACCATAAACCATGTGCCAATGCTTCAAGAGTATACCAAGAATAAGCCTCAAGCATATAGAATCATCACCATGTAGCCAAACCAGATACCAATATACCAATATAGCCAAGATGTACTACTAACCAATGTACCATGTCAATATCACCAAGATGTATTATGCATCAACAAGACATGCCTCTCAAGCATGTACCATACCATCACCAAGCATAAGATATAATCACATAAGAATACATGTGACATGTAGCTAACTTGTTGTACTATAACACTAACTTGTAACTCTTCCACGGCCTTTAGCAGCGTAGTACCAACATTTCCACCAAATTTTCCTTAGCCTTGCGGGACTAAGACACCATGTCATGCGGGGCCTCATGTGACATCACTTAGGAAACCCACAGGGGTGCCCCGCATGACACCCTCAAGGTGACCCATGAGGGCCTGCGAGATTAGGGTTACAAAAAGACCCTAGCACTATGTAGCTCCGAAAATTTCTCTCTTTCCTCGCACTTTCTCTGTTGCCTCAAACTTATCGTTAGATTCACCAATAGACCAAAATACTAGACCATAACAATCACAATATAGATATTCATTGTAAGTGTGTGTGTCCTTATGAGAGACTCCTTGAGGTGTTTATATAATTTTTCATAGTAACCTCTCTCCTTAATATTAGGGCTTCTAATACTTTCTTGTCACAACCACTTTACCAATTCATTAATTGACTTGTAACCAACTAGTGGCTTCTTGACCATTCTTTGGGGCTTCCAAATTCACAGTGCCATATCTCCCTAACCATGAGGAACCGCGTGGCATACCACCTATCACTGAAATTGACATGACAAGGACTATCCAACTATGAGTGTCTTACCTACATTTACATCGTCCTTCATGTCCATATTCATCAACCAACTTCGGGTCCCATAACCACACCTTAAGAGTGTCATGTAGACTTCGTCAAATGCACCCAACACATCTGTTGACATCAACCACTCTATCAATGACAACTAACTCACCATCAATGTCAACCACATCTCTATGGATTCTGAACTTATCCAAGGGTTGACATCAATCTCTAAGGGTTGACATCAATGACAACCAACTATCCAACAACTCAGTTGAGATCTTTGAAGTCAACACAAAGACGAATTTGTTCATTCTTTTTTCGAACTACAACAATCCATTCTCAATGTTTGATTGGAAAAATTATGGCATCCTTCTTCAACTTTTCCAACTTCGTTTTTACCAAGGGATTCAATTTGGGATTCATCATTCTTAATTTTTGCTCAACATGATTTGATCCCTCTTTGAGCGGTAGAATATGTAGGAAGATAGACTTGTAATATTCCTTCAAATCATCATAAATCCAAGAAAAAATGTCCTGAAATTCCTTGAACATTGAAGTATATTGATCAATTTCTTCAATTGTATAGCTAGTACCAAGATTTAAACACTTTGGAGAATCGAGAGTAACAATGTTGATTTTTTGTGTCTCTTGAACCTTCCTAATAGATGATTCTTATTTTGGATTAGAGATTTTTGTTTTGTCATCTATTGTAAAAAGAGATTCCAAACTGACACAATCCTTAGGAAAAACTGCAACACTCAGATCACCAACCTCTTTGAGAGAATCTTGGTTTTCTTCTAAATCATTTGATAACATTGAATCGTGATTTGTGAGGAAATTTGTAATATGTTCATCTTTTTCAAAGTCTTGCAAATATTATTGATTATTACATATCGAAGGCTAAAAAATTCTTTTGACATGAAATGTACTTTGATTTTGAGAATCATCTGAATTGAAAAGAGATGCAGCTACTGCTAATGAATCAGATTTTTCATTTTTTTCTCGAGGAATGAAAGAGATATTGAAAGAATCCATAAGTTCACATTCTTTTTTTGCATTATTTTTTAGTTTTTATTTCTTGATTTTGTACTTCTTCTTGACATGATTGATAACCAACTCTAAGTCACCAGTTAAAACTAGATTTTCTATTCTCATATTGAGAGAAAGAATCATTCCTTGGATCTATGCTTCATATTCAACTTCATTATTGGTACATGGGAATTCCAATATGATGGCATGTGGATAGATACTGGATTGAGGACTTTTAAAAATGATACCAACTCTATTTCCAGACTTTGAACATGCACCATCAAATGACATTTTCCAAAAACCTTTGAAAAAAAATCACTCATCTTGTTTAAGAGGGTTTATTTGTTCTATACTAAGAACAACATAGTTTCCAATTTCAGCGTCAGTACAATTTTGCATTACTTCATTCTCCTTCTTCTCGAATGATATGGGATTTCTATTCTCTCCAGGAACCTTGACCATAGTCCCATATTTGTTAGGAATCATCATGCAACTTCCATCATTCATAATATACTCTCCAATTAATGAACACCAATCCCTTCCTAATACAACTCCATATGATAGAGGCAAATCCACAACTATGAAAGTAAAAATTGTTGTAATATGAGTGGTTTCACTTATCCATGCACAAAAATATTTTATTTCATCATAGGTTGGGACTTTTCTCGAATCAATGGCATATGTTCTTTCTCTCATTTCATAGTATTTTGTGCATCCCATTCCAAGCGCTTACATCACTCATAGTGGCATGATGTTGGTTGTGGATACACTATCAACCAAACAATTATGTAATGTGAAATCATGATTTTCTATGGATATGTAAAACGGTGGGACTTTACCCCTTGTCCTTACTGATGAAACATTTTGTTGTTGCCTTATACTCATGACAACAACTTCTATTCTTGAATTTGTATCATCTAATATATTCAATATATTTTTTCTTTGTTGAGGTATCTTAACCACCTCCATAAATGGTAATGTAATTTTGAGATTGGCTAGCTCATTAACTAGATTATAATTCATTTGCAGTGGAGTCTTGGTTTGATTAACAATTGGTTGTTGTTTGTTGCTTCTAGAGCATTAACCTTTTCTTTTTCTTTTTGAGGTTCTTCCCTTGTCTTGTGTTTATTTACCTGAGTTATGGTCTGGACAACATTGTCTTGTGAATATTTAGGATCTTCTTGTTCATCAAAAATATAATAATATGATGTACCCTCGTCCATTTGTTTGGTTTACATATGCTCCTTAATCGAAATTTTCAAAATTTTCTTCTTCTACAATTTCTTGTATCATACAAACATTAGGATTTGGCTCTATGGGTGCTCTTGATCTGTATTCTTCAATTCTTTCATTTTTTATCCATTGATCTTGTACTGGAACTCTTATGTTTGGATTTGTTGGAACAATATATTCAATTTTTTTAAGTTTAGTAATCGCATTCTACATTTGTCTAATTGTTCTGCTCATTTGAGCCATCTATATCGTTTGCCTTGTTTCTTGGGAAGCTCCGGGATTGTTTCTAGCATTAGGGGGGACCCCTTGGATAATTCCTCCCCCAATTGCTCGATTCTCAACACTTATTAAATATGGTCCCTGAGGTGATATGGATAGAGTAGTCATTTTTCTTTGTACCTTTCCAAGAATGATCTCGGGATCGATATTGGTCTCTAACATATACTCTTCCATTTCTATTTCCTTCTGAATTGTTGCATGTAGATCAGTTATTTGTGAAGCTCTAATTGCATAATTCACATTCGAAGGCATGACATTATTACAAAATCCGAATATGACAGGATCATTTGGGCGTTAGGGTTTTGGGATTTGATTCAAAGTCTTAAAGAATCACAAGTTGAAATATATGATTCTTTCTCCTTTCTTGAGATGAATTTGAGTAAATTGAGTAAGCAAAGTATGGTATGTGCACATACATAGTCATAAACATACTTTCAAAATTGTCAAATGATCTAATTGACTAAGTTGGGAGAGAAAGAAACCATTCATAACCTTGACCTATCAAAATTTGTAGAAATAATATGACCATCACATCATCATATTAAATCAAGTGTATATCACAAACACTTAAGAATTGATCCATCTGTCTTTTTGGATCCATGATTCCATCACTTGAAAAGACAGATATAACTCCTTGAGGAAAGATTGGTAATGTATGTTGTTCTCCTTGTAGATTAAGTGGGTTGGACCTTACCCTTCTTCTTGGAATTCTTTGTCTATTGTTTCTTTCTCTTTATTCATTAAGAACCTCATTTCTTTATTCTCGATCACTCATGATTAGTATTTCACTTGTTACTGATTTCGAGCCTTGACCCACTTTGTGAAATAGAAGTTTCTTACTTTTACTTCTTGTTAATGGACCTTTATTTTAGTTTTAGTTTTTCTTGGATTCATAATTGTCTTCTTTGCCTTAAGGTTATTTCTCTTTCTTCTTCCCAAGCAAGGGTTTCCCACTATATTTCAAGCTCTTCTTAACTTTTTGTTGTTGTTAGCACCAAATCATACAGTTGATGCATAACACTTTCTTGATTTATGAGTCCCACTTGTAAATTGAGGTTGATTCAGTTCTAGTCGAGTCATTAAAATTTCTTGTCTACGAAACCAACCTTTTGTTCTCCCCAATATGGTTTCCAAAAATGTTGATGTTCAAATTGTTCAAAATCTTAACAACATCATCATGAGGATAAATCCCCCTGTGTTTTTAAATAGGTGATGCTCCTCTATAATTTATAAATTAAACTGTGAAAATACAGTTTGAATATAAAATGTATAATCACACAAAAAAAATATTCCTGGTAGAAGGACTAGGAACTTATTCGAGACAAAAATATAATATCCTTACAATATTATACAAAAGTAAAGAAAACATCATATAAGATTAACATTTTCTCACAATCATCACTATATAAGAAAGATATGGACATATCATAAGACAAAAAAGATATAAGGACACAATGCAGATAAATTTAGATGAGTATTGCATTTAAAATAGAAAAATATTATGATGAGCATACTCCAAAAATCTCATACTCAAGAATATCAAAGTCTGAGAAATCATTAAAGTTATGCTCTGAAATAGTCCTCTTGGGAGTTCAAAAATAATTGTCTAGTTTTACATTGAAATGTGAAAATTAAAATAAAAGCATTCTCCCAAATGAACTAAAATGGGGCTCTTGTCTACCTTTAAAAGAAAGACATGGACCTATAAGAAAAGAGAAAAACAATTGGAAATTGGTTATGATTTTTCAATGAATGAAAAGACAAAAGACAGATGATTTCTAAATGAGAGGAATAGAGGATGGGAAATTATGAAAAATGACCACTTGATTTACAGTGATGGATTCTCCTCCTTCATTTGCTATCTAGGATGTATTTTATACTTTCTTTTGTTGGAACTGTCTGACTGGTTGTAACTATTTTCTCCTGATCTAATTCTATTATTTCGATTAAAGCGTTCTTTAACCAATTTTCTTGTCTACGAAACTAGGATTTTGTTCTCCCCAATATGGTTTCCAAAAATTTTGATCTTCAAATTGTTCAAAATCTTAACAACATCATCGTGAGGATAAATCCCCCTATGTTTTTAAATAGGTGGTGCTCCTCTATAATTGCTAAATTAAACTGTGAAAATATAGTTTAAATATAAAATGTATAATCACACAAAAAAAGGTTCCTGAGAAAAGGACTAGGAACTTATTCAAGACATAAATATAATATCTTTACAATATTATACATAAGTAAAGAAAATATCATATAATATTAACATTTTCTCACAGTCATCACTATATAAGCAAGATATGGCCATATCATAAGACAAAAAATATATAAGGACACAATGCAAAGAAATTTAGATGAGTATTGCATTTTAAAATGAAAAATATTATGATGAACATACTCCAAAAATCTCATACTCAAGAATATCAAAGTCTGAGAAATCATTAATGTTATTCCCCGAAATAGTCCTCTAGGGAGTTCAAAAATAATTGTCTAGTTTTACATTGAAATGTGAAAATTAAAATAAAAGCATTTTCCCAAATGGATTGGGATGCGGCCCTTGTGGACCTTTAAAAGAAAGACATGGACCTAGAAGAAAAGTGAAAAACAATTGGAAATCGGCTATGAGTTTTCAATGAACGAAAAGACATAAGATGGATGATTTCTAAATGAGAAGTATAGAGGATGGGAAATTATGAAAAATGACCACTTGATTTACAGTGATGGATTATCCTCCTTCATTTTCTAGCTAGGATGTCTTTTATACTTTCTTTTGTTGGAACTGTCTGACTAGTTGTAGATATTTTCTCCTGATCTGATTCTGTTATTTTGATTAAAGTGTTCTTTAACCAATTTTCAATATATTCTCTCATATGTGCAACCATTATCTCTTGTCTAACTTTGATATCCAATAATTTATTTTCAAGATCTTTAAAATCCATTGAGATTTGATGGAGGGTATATTCCATCTCATCGTTTTTGCTTACATAACATGTTGAAATATTGGCCAATACTAAGAGCGGTGGTGAATCAATATTTCTTAATCTTTTAAAATTTTAACAATTATTAATTAACAAATTAATTAATCATAACAATTGATCAACAAGAATGTATTGAATACATAAATTTAAATATAACAATAACAAGTACAAGTTACAACTGTGTTAGAGACACCAATCTCTCTTCTTCTGAGCACCAAATCAAGGGGACACAAATCCCCTAGTTTTAGAGCACCAACTCTAGGCAACACTAACTCCCTTGTTTTAAAGCACCAACTCTAGGAAGCACCAACTCTCTTGTGAAACAAGATTTAACCTGGAGAGGAATGTAATCCTCCCGAGCTTCTCCCTACCACCCTCACTGCATAAAATGTTTAGAGTTTATTTCTTGGACTATGCTCCTTCTTTTGATCTTCTAATGTATACTGTAGAGACACTTTCATTCGTACCATTTTTCTCTTTTTATATAGTCTCTCAAGAGGTATATGATATTGAAACAATGAGTATTTTTCTAAAAGACAAAATTAACCAATGTCTCTTTTTAATAATAAAACATTGCACCGCTTCATTTAAGATTTTGGAGCTACGGAAACGAATTTTACAATTCTTCAACATGGGTTTTGTGTAGAACAGGCTCAATTAGACAATGAGCACACAGTTTCCCCAGAACATTTTTGAGGTGGATGGTACATGATGTTCCTTGAAGGAAACTTGTTGAGATTTTTATACCAAATCCTTGACACATGTTGTATTATATTGAAGCACCAGATTTGACCATTTATTCTTGTATCTAAAGAACAATAACTTCTTCTTTGACGCAGAGGCACCGGAACCCTCACGGTTGCACCCTGCTCTCGCCAGGACCTTCTCTGCGCTGACGTGGCTGACTGGCTGGCATGGAGAGATGCTCCTGCATCATTTTTGAGGTTCCAATATAAAGTTCTTCCAATGATATATTCATGGACTGAAAAAACCCTTCACTTATGTTCAATTTCTTCTTTTGTGAATAGATCCCAGTAACATAATTCAACATGAAATTTTGCTAGGATATTGATATGAATACATAAACATTAATCAAGTTCTCGGTGACCATATTTATCCTCTTTCTACCAATTCCAACACCATACACTATGTCCAATACTAACCATATTTCCCACCTTTGAAATCAATTCTGTAATGACCCCAAACGTTATGACTACAAGCGACTTAAGCATGTGCAATTTTTTTTTTTTTTATTCTTTTTAAGAAGGAAGGAAATCAATGACAACAAGTAATCAACACAACTTGACGATGACCACAACTTACGCATTCAGGAAATAGACAAACAACGACCCAACACATTATCACATTATGCAACTGGATGAACATGTGATACAATAGACAGTAAAAGTGACTACCCGCTCGACACAAGAAGGACAATGCCTAAAAGATAAAGGACAACATCAATTACAATGAACATATGCCCATATCGGGAAGCACAATACTCCATTCAGGTTATCATTCACGTCTATCCATCAGGGTGCACAACGATCCCCTCAGCAGGAATCATGCCTTCACACGGCGATAGGCATGATAGTAACCATGGCACAAAACAACATATGTATACCCTTAACCCAAGATAAATCCCTCACACTAGGAGATCAAAATATCTGTCAATAAATACATGAAGACTATACCTAAGAAGCGAATCGACAAGTCAACATGACGCAGAGGAAATCTTACTACTATACAATCATACATCACATTAAATTCCAAATCAATCCTACATCAACATGGTTAATAGAACCTAGGAATCTAATCTTTAGCCAATCATACCTCACATTAAATTATTGAATCCACATGCGTCATACATTCCTTAAAGTGATCTTTCTTTATAATTATGGGATAACTACTTGTTTTTGTTTTTCATTAAAATTGAACTAATATAAGTACTTAACATAATATATAAATGTTGTCTATTAATATTTGAACTACTTAACATAATATAAATGAACTTTATTGTCTATATTATTGCAGTCTCTAGATGATTCAATTGATAAACTATTAGTAATTATAATGATATCATTGCGTAAATAACCATAATAGTTTGATAAATAATATCGTTGCGTAATAACATTTTGCAGTCAACAATAATTAAAACGCTATCCATGATGATGATATCCAGTATATTAAATCGCAATCCATTAAGATATTATATTACTATATCCAATCCACTTTGAAATTGCTTATTGACAATGATTTACTGTCTATAAAATTAGTGATAATGTTATCTATAAATTATATAAATTGTTGTCAAATGTTTACTTGAACATTGTGAAATCGCTACCCATTAATATCGTCTTTCTAGAAATAAAATCGTTGTCAACATAATGTAATATATATCATGTGTAAACATTACTAAAATCGTTGTGTAAATATTACTAAAATCGTAGAGTAAATATATAGTCATTGATTTACATTTCAAGAGAAAATTAAACTCTATAAAATTACAGTAATCGCTATCATAAAATCACTATATGAGTTCATTATCATAAATGAAATTTACTATCATGAAAATGCTATATGAATTCTCTATATAAATCGCTATCATAAAATGAAAATCACTAACATAAAATCGCTATATGAATTTGTTGTCATGCATAACAACAATGCAATTGAATAGTTGTCCATTAGATATTGGTAAATTCCAAGTCAATATATATTAAAATTGCACAGTAAATATATGATAATGCTGGCATAAATATAGATGAAATTGCAGAGAAAATAATAATTGATGTTGTTGTCATTTAAATACATGGAATCATAGAGCCAAATAAATGATAACGCTTTCATAACTATATATGAAATCGCAAAGGTAAAATTGACATAAATCTTGGTACAAAATCTGTGCAATGTCCCATGAAATTATGATGTGAAGTGTTGTGTGAAGTGCCATGGAAATCTGGTGTGAAATGTTGTGTCAAGTGCCACGAAATGCATAGGGTGAAAGATGTGTAGTGTGCCTACCAAAATAGCGGTGGGTATGCTGGGTAAAACACCAAAAGGGGCTGTGAAATCGTTGTGTATGTTGATACTGAGAGGGGGGTGAATCAGTATCAAGTACAATTTAAAAACCTTTTTAAACTTA
>CBVK0103838090.1:0-13590 GCA_900067695.1 Picea abies
TATATATATATATATATATATATATATATATATATATATAATCAAATGAAACTAGTTGCAACATTGACCCAATTGAGGGACCCTCCCAATTGGCTCACGCTACAAGAAACTTACAACACTACGAATTAATTATACACACAGAAATTTGCTCAAAACATCAGTGCCATAGGAATTCTATTAATGAAATCACAGGTTCAGACTAACATTCATCGATTCGAGTTCTCTCTTACAGAAATCATCATTACCATCGCTCTATCGTCCAGACATATATTTAAACAAGAAAAGAGCACGGGTAGACCCTCAACAAATCCCTTTCCTTGCAGATATGGTGACATAGTCATAACCAATAATTTTCAAATGAATATATGAACTTACATGGTTTTACACATTTTTTAAACTCATGTTAAAGATAGAACGCAAATCACAACTCACAATATTCTCATGACATAAAATGCATGAGAATATCATTCATTATTGAGCCAAAATCATGTTTCTTGCTGACTACTCTAATTTTGGAAGGAGTTTGACTATAGTTTTTAGCAGATGATAGTGTCGGACTCGTCCACCCTGGATCTGATCTAAAATACATGGAACCATATCAAGCCACCTAGAAGAAAAATCCATGTGGCGGATTTCTCATTCTGAGCACACAAGCATGCTAATCAACGAGAGTGGTTACCAGATCTGCATATAAGTTACCGGATCTAAACTAACACAATCGTTGTTAGTAAAAAGTTAAATTCAATCCTTCTAATTCATCAAAAGCAATAGAGAATGGTTAATATTAACAACTAATAACCTCTTAATCTTGAAATGGCAGTTCCTTTGGAAAGCACAAGAGAATATGGTGAAAGGGACAGTGAAGAGATGAAAAGAAGGGATAAAATGGTCAGAAAAGAGTCTTCTAACGGTGAAAAAGAGAATCAAAATGGAGACCTAACAAATGTCATAATATTAGTGCAAATAATAGGAAATTGGTAATAATTTATAGTAGATTACATCAAATTCATGCGATCATTAGAAATTTTTAGCTTGATTTGCTTTCATTGTGAACCCATTCACCAACAAACTACTCACTCACTTGCACTTTCAACATCGAAATGCTCACTCACCTACACCACATTTGGCTGCATGTGGCTCACACACTTACACCTAGAATAAAATCACTCATGCACTCACCTGGAACTCGCATGGAACAAACATCCATAAATTTCACCTATTTTTAAGTATGCATACTAAAAATTATCCAATCATTTGTTTGTTTGTTTTTTTCTTTTAATCTTGTCAACCATAACAACCATTTGAAATCCTAGATACAGGAGTGAAACCTTAGCCACCATTTAAAACCCTCTCCATGGGAGTGAAACCCTAACCATCGTTTTGAAACCATAACAAATGAGTTAAACCCTAACCAATGTAGGAAGAAAAATAACCATCTTGATCCCATATTGAGTCTTAGTAATGGTATAGATTTGCAAATTGTTGTCAAGAAACATTGTGTTCAATATAAAAAGTAGTTAGTCAAGGGAACTCTACTTGAATAAGAATAACAAGACTTTTTCACGAAGAACATCAATTGATTTTTTTATCTCATGTAAGTAAGTTCATAATGTGTAGGCTAGTAATTTTATGCTTATGATTGATATCCATCTATGTAGTCTAGGTAGGCTGTGAAGAATAACAATCAATTGATTGATATTTTATTAAAAAAAAAATTGTATAGGTAAGATATAATATAACATTGATCAATTTAATGAGATAAGAAAAATTAATTAATTGAACAACTAGATATGCTATAAATGTTCCTCACTACCTATCCATGATTCCATTCGTGATCTCATTCTCATCACATTCAGTGTCTTCTATACAAGCCATTGACCTATCAAATAAAAGGCTAGAACCATTGCCTCTCAAATTACAAAAATTACAAATCAATACTATTTATGGAAGATCGTTTTAGATAGTAGCTTTTTTATACAATAGTATTTTATCCTAGCTTTCTTTTTATGAAGAAAGTATTATTTCACATTGATAGAAATTGATTAGTCTTTCTCTTTTTGCACTCATTGGAGTTGCTATGACTATTTCTATAGTGTCACTTATTTGGGGAGCTATATACACTTACACTCTATATGAAGAATTATTTTCGTCAATGCTTGCTAGATGTCATCCATAGTAAAGTGTAGACATTTATTATTGTTCTTGACTACAAAATTTCTAAGTTTGTTGTTATAAAATTGCTAACCCAAATGGGTAGACCTCTATGATTTTTCTTCACTATAAAATTTAAAAATATATATATTATTCATATTTTTTATTCAAATCATAACTGAAAAAACATGCATCAAGTGCCCATGGTACATTACAAAAATTGGACTTATTTAACCCACATACCAAAGAGAGTACAAAGTGTTATCTACATGGCCACAACGTTTTCAAAAACATCACCTTATAAGTTTGAATATTAAAGCCACAATAATTCTAGTTTAAATTATCTAAATAGTATATTAGTTCCACACATTGAAGCAATATATTAAATTTCTTTTTACATCATTCTGTTCATAAAATGAAGAAACTATGATCCACCACCTATATCCTTGAAACTATATATCTTCATTGAGAATTGAGTGGAAATAGATTAAAAATATATATTCATCTCAAAATTGTATCGCAATAGATTCTTCAGATTGAAGTTTATTCTATTCTTTAGTTAAAGCATCCTCTTTGAAATTTATCTCCCTACAAATATGAAAGATGGACATATCAGTGAAAATACCTACAATATCCTTCAAATATGCAATTAAATTTTCTAGAGAGACATCATATATGTTTTCTTCACCATTCATCCACTTTGTCACTAACATAGAGTATCCAAACAAAGAATCAACATCACTAGGTGCTCTTGTGATCCAGGTAGAAATTAGTAGTCACCCTCCTATTCCACTAGCTCAAAATACAGTTTCCATCTTGCTAGTTTTTCTATGGTTTTTCAGGCTCCTAAACTTTTGTGACCATTTTGAGGCCCTAAACGATTTTATTTTGGCCCGGAAGCACCCAATAGATAGTCAAAAGAATGTATTGGGCCATTAGAAATATGTACTCCTTGTCTAGACCTTTCTGATGGGCTACTGTGTGTGCCAAATGGTTATTGTATTCAAAATCAATGCCTCTAGGAAGTTGATGTATCAACTAAACACATCATGGCCCATAAATGTATGGTTTTTCATCTTCTGGCATTAGGGTTTTGGATGTTTAGGGTTTTATCATTGATGCTTTATGTTAAAAGGCATTTTCATCCTCATTGTAATTATCTTATTATGAATGCGCGTAGTCATCACATCTCTTCTCAGAGATAATCTACCACCATTATAGCGAGTTCATTTCACTCTGCATTTTTATTGTTCCTGCATATTTCGTTCATTAATAGAAATTGAGTATTATTGTGTCTTTGTGTTTCTTTCATATTTATTTGTTTTATTTTTCCCCTCATAAATTTGGATTAGTTGTATCAAAGCGATCTTCTCTTTATATGTTTCTATATGCATGTCCCCAACAAGGTCAGGGTATAAGTAGTTGGGACTCGAACTACTTGAGCCTCTAAAAGACCATCCTCACTTATCTTGATGGCGTCCCATGGCAAAAGAAAAGAGAGATGAGGGATAAGGAGATCATATTCATTTGTTTCTCAAGGAATCCCTCACATGACAGAGGGACACAATGATGGAAAAATTTATCTTTGTCAAGTGACCACTTTGGAGGCACCGCCCCATTAAGGTACAAGTTAGTTTTTATATTCTCATGTTTAAAGGTCTAATAGATGAAAATACTTTGGAAAAATGGATAAATTTTCTATAAGGTTATTTATTTTTCCACAATTTATTTGATAGGGAAAAGATCATCTTTGCACTCCTTAAGGTTCCCCCCCATGTCAAAAATTGGTGGGAGACCTACTATGTGAAAAATTCCATAGAGGAGTCTAGAATGTTTGAGGATGAACCCACTTAGGACACTTTTATGGATGTTGTTAAGGAACAATATTAACATGTTGGAAACTATGACGACCTATACACGAGATGGACCACACTGCATCAGGAGAGGGACCAAACAATGTCAGAGTTCATGAATACCTTCCATACCTTGCACACAAATATGGGTATCAAAGACTTCGAGTGGAATTTGGTTCTAAAATATCGTGGGGGTCTATATAGGTACATCCAAACATAAGTGGAGTTTTTGGACATCTTGTCACTAGGAGCCGCTTGTCAATATGATGTCAAAATCGAGCAAACATTTAAGCAAAGGAATAATAGATATTTTGGATTTGTGAATGCATCACAATAGAAGTAGGGAAAAGGAATCCCTAGCCTACACAGCAAAGGAAAAATTAAGGTTGGACAACCTCAAGACAATTGACCTAAGATGCAAGCAAAGAAGGGTAATGGGAAGATGAAGAAATACAATGGGAAGTGATGTGATTTCCATAAAATCCCATAGCACAACACTGATGAATGTTGCTCGAAGCAATCATTGGTGGATGAGATGAAAGCCTCGTATTCATATCCAGGATATGAATCTAATTCAGATCCATACAAGGGTAAGCATATCATTGATGTAGAACTTAGCGCTACAGTCACTACCACCTAGGTCCAAACAAACAAAACATAAGAGCCAAAGGAAGGTGAGTTTTTTTTTACTCATAGATTTGGGTGAAGGGTGCTCTATTAAATTTCATTGTTGATAGTGGAAGCCAAAAGAACCTAATCTTAGAATAGGTCAACAAGTGGTTTAAGTTTCTAACAACATAGCATCCACAACCATACAACATCATGTGGCTCAGCCAAGGACGAGATCGCCATATAATCCAATAGTGTCACCTTCCCTATGGAATCAATCCCTTCAAGGATGAGGTATTGGGTGACGCTTCTCCACTTGAAGTTTGTGATGTTATTTTAGGCTAGCCATATATGTGGAACCATCATGCTATATATAAATCTAGACCTCGTAGTTTCATTGTTACTTTGGGTAGACAATTGTACGTGATACCAGAAGTAGCTCCAAACAAAGTTACCAACTTAACAATAACTCTCCAAAGTTCAGCTTTTTCAGAGGTCACATTTTTTACCCCCATTTTAAAAAATGGTGTTACTGGTAGAACCCCTTTTCTGCAGGGTGGTTAAAATTGTGATTGCTTGAAATCATTTCTATTTACAACCAATATCATTGCATAAAATTGACCTTCAAATTGAAAATGATGCTACAAGTAGCGCCCTTCTTATTTTTGGAGTTAAAATTGCGACTTAATTGAAACAATGACTTAATTTTAATTCAATTTTTCACCATTGTTTCAATTAAGTCACAATTTTAACTCCAAAAATAAAAAGGGTGCTACAGGTAGTTGTTGGATAGTTTTTTTGGACCGTTAGTTGTCATTTATGTCAACCCTTGGAGATTGATGTCAACTCTTGGAGAAGTCTGGAATCCATAGAGATGTGTTTGAGATTGATGTTGAGTCAGTTTTCATTGATGAGTGGTTGATGTCAACTGATGTGATGGGTGTATTTGGAGAAGTCTCCAAAGTGGTCTCGTTATGGTATATCCCATAGTATGGTTAAGTATCATGTAGTTTATATGGAATTAGATCATGAGGGATAGAGTAAATGAAGGTAACTCACTCATCGATGGATACTCCTCATCATGTTATTTCCGGTGATAGGTGGTATGCCATGTAGTTCCTTGTGATTGAGGAGATGTGCCCTCTTGAAGATGGAAGCCTCGAAGTATGGTTAAGAAGCCCCAAAGTATGGTTAATAATCCCATAAATGGTTGCAACAAGAAGTTATTAGTTGACCCCAATATGAGGAAAAAGGGTAAAATAGTTGTAAACAAAAAGTTACAAGTCGGCCCTAAAGTTAAGTAAAGAAGTCACTTGGAAAAGTATAGATACAGATCAAGAGCCTCTCATTTTACACACAAAATTTTATTGAATATATGTATAAGTGAGAAAGTGATTTTTATCTTAGGTAACCAAGGAGATATGAGGCAAATTTTATATGGAATATGAAGTGAAGAAAGAAGAAATTACAAGGGAGGATGAAGTCTTTTGAGGATGTGTTCTAAGGTATGTTATTTACAGGTCATCTTACCATTTTTTCTAGAACTTTATTTATAGAATGATATAGAAAAAATTAGAGGATATTGAGAATCCATATTAAGGTACCTATAGTAGAAATTTAAGCTTTTGGGTCATTCTATTTTTGGAGATACACTCTGTGGAAAATAGGATTTTTGGCTAGTCCTCAAAGTAGTCTCAAATAGGTGTTCCAGGTAAGACACTCATAAATTATTCATAGAGAATCCAAATTTAGTGAGACCAAATGGATTGGATAGAGTAAAGTACTTAGTATGTTTTGTATGACTTTTATATCTTTTTCTTGGCATGCTCGACAAATTCGTTCTCTAGAATAAGCCAAAATTCAGCAAGGTCTGTCATTTTTTCTATAACTTGTTTTTTGGGATGTTCCAAGTAGTGAAACTTGAAGGAATTGCAAAGAATATATTGAATAATATTGGGTAAAATTTTCAAAGATTTATTCATTACAGGTATAAATTTATTCTTGTTGAAATTTCGGGTTTTTGACTAATCCAAAAACTAGTTCCATGAGACAAAGGTAAAGATTGACAAAGATGTTATTCTCTTGTTTTTGAAGTTGAGGAAGGTATGAAGGTTTGTCATCACATACACCGGTTATGTTATTGAGTCACAAGTATGTTTATATGCATTTTTTTAGGGTTACATGTTGATAATTTTATGGTGCATGCTTGAAGCAAGTCTTTGGTATATTGTTGAGGCATTGGCACATGCTTGAGGCACATATTACATGCATGGTTGAGGCATAAAATTGGTATATGATCTTGTTTGTTTGGTAATTTGTTGAGGTCCACCATTGATGGTACTTTATTGATATATCCTATGGTACACAGTGTATGGAATGATTGAGTGATACAGTATATGTTTGAGATACATTGTTGGTACATGGTATAGTACATGTGTTGATGTACATGGTTGATACATGGTATGGTACAGGATTGGTACTTGGTATGGTGTTGATGTACATGGTTGATACATGGTATGGTACAAGATTGGTTCTTGGTACGGTGTTGATGTACATGGTTGATGATTGAGGCATATGGTACAAATTATGGTGCATGGTCAATGCACGTTTTGGTACATGTGCTGGTGCATGGTTGATGCACTTTTTGTGGTACAGGTTCTGGTATACGATTGATGCTTGGTATGGTACATGTTGATGGTTTGGTATATGCTTTGGTACATGTTTGAGACACATATATTGTGATGGTATGTTGGTGATTTTGTTACATTCTTGGTAGAGGCATGTGTTGGTGATTTTGGACATCTAGTTGAAAGGTGTCCTTGGTATATGATCCATGTGAAAGGATCTGGTTGAGTATCAGTGAAAGTGATAGGTTAGACAGGTTGATGAGTAACATGTTGATGTGGCAGGTTGACAGGGACAATTTGGATATAGTGATAGGTTGACAGGTTACATGTTGATGTGACAGTGGTAGTGACAGTAGTAGAGATTGTGGTAGTGACAATTGGTCTACACTTATATTTCAAGGCAACAGGATGGGGCAAGAAAATGGGGTTGTATCCTCCTTCCATTTGGAGCCAGAGAATCATGGATTCCGAGCTTTCTCCAGGTTGGAGACTGAGAATCAGGGAATTGTAGCATCCTTCTGGTTGGAGCCAGAGAATTCAGGGAGTTGGAGCTTCCTTCAGGTTGGATCCTGAGAATCAGGGGGTTGTAGTCTCCTTCTGGATTGAGCCAGTTAATTCAGGGAGTTTTATCTTCCTTTAGGTTTCATACTATAAATAGGGGGTCATAGCCTCCTTCTAGTTGCAGTTGGAGAATTGGGAAGTTGGTGCTTCCAATGAATGTATTCTTTGATAAATAAGAAATAATTTTGTGGTTTTCTCCCATTTGGGTTTCCATGTAAATTATGGTGTACTGTGTACTTGATGTGATGTTTCTTATGTTTATATTCTCATGATATATTAACCATATACTGGTGATATATTGTTGATTAAGTTGAATTTTACATATTGTGGTTAAAAGTGGTAAAGATACATATGCTTTTCCAGTATGAAATGAGCCACTTTGAATAGGTTTGTTTCTCCGACTCAAAATAAAATTAATCTAACATGAGCCATGTGAACCCCAAGCAATTTACTAGACAAATTGATAAGTCAGGTATTACTGGCCCACCAAGTGAAACCAGTGGTTTCTTGATCATGACCAGTTAAAGATATAATTCCATTTAAGAATGTTTCCATGGGATACGACCTCCTCAGGGAATATAAGGTTTTCATGAAGCTGATCTTAAGTCATCATCCAAGCATGAATACCTTCATTCAGGAGAATATTTTTTGTGGATAAATTCTCAGATTCAGGATCTTCTCAGTATTCCAATATTAGCATCATTTTTCGACTTGAGGGTCAATTTTTTGCAATCGTATTGGTTGTAAAGGAAATAATTCAAGCAAGTCGCAATTTTAACCACCCTACAAAAAAGGGGTGCTACTAGTAGCACCATTTTTTGAAACGAGGGTCAATTTTGGTCTTTTTGACACAAAAATATGGGTTTTTTGCACTAGAGATATAATTTTTAGGTCAAAGTTCTCATTAAGTTAGTAACTATGTTTCCACCTACCGCAATTTATTTGGTCTCAATTGAGTAGTGAAGGAATGTCATCTTCTAGACTAGGAAATTTGTCCCCTTCATGATTCTCTCTCAAGGTGAATGGAAAGTAGTGTCCACATCCATGGACTCCGCATAGGGCTTCTCTACAAAGCGGAAGAAAGTGGGCAAATTCATGGAAGAATATCAATACATATTCACCTTACCTACTAGGGTGCCTCTACACTATCAAGTCAAGTAGTCAATCGATCTGACCCCTAACTACCTTTACCTAATGGGTCTATATATAGATTCTCTCTCCTAGAAAATGAGGAAATCAAGCGTGAGATTCAAGAGCTACTACAAAAATGGCACACTCGACCAATCTCCTCACCCTACAAAAGCCCAATTGTTCTCATATAGAAGAAATATAGGGAATGGTGACTCTGTATTGATTATAAATATTTGAAGAAAATCACTGTCAGGAACAGGTACACAATTCCTCAAATTCAAGACCATCATGACCAACTCAAGGGATATAATTACTTTAGTAATATTGATCTAAAGTTCATCTACCACCAGGTCCCAATAGAATCAACTAATGTATGAAAGAATTCTTTCAAGTCCAAAGAAGGTATTTTCAAGCGATTGATCATGCCCTTTGGGTTGAGGAATGCCCCAACAAATTTCATGAGGTTGATGGAAGACATATTGTGGACTTTTACCAATTCTTTTGTGGTTGTATATCTAGATGATATCCTCATATTCAGTAAGAATTGATTTGACTACTTGCATCACATTAAATAGGTCCTACACACCCTACGACAACATAAGATATATGCCAACTTAGATAAATTCTCCTTCGGCATGAACGGGGTGCAATACCTCAGATACATTATAGATTAACATGGTGTGAATTTAGAACTATCCAAGATCCAATTCATTCATGATTGGCCATCCCTAACAACAAAAAATGAGCTTTGGATTTTCTTGGGCCTTTCCAACTTCTATCGTAGATTCATGTTGGGTTTCTCTCATATTGTATGGCCCCTCATCCAGGTGACCAAGGGTAGTTTCCAAGCCCAAGTTTTGTGGTCCAAGTCAAAAAAATAATAATTTGATGATTTAAAACATCATCTATGTTCATCCCTAGTGCTCACCTTACCCTATCTATAACAACCTTTTGAAATTGAGACAAATGCTCCAAACTACATTGTTGGTGTCATTCTAACTTAGCATGATCATCTGGTGGCATATCATAGTGACACACTCTCACATGTCATCCATAAGTACCATGCCTATGACAAAGAGATGTATTCTATTGTACAGGATTTCCACCAATGGAAGCATTACATTTTAGGGAAGGAAACATTCATCCATATAGATCACAAGCCTCTTTTGTTCATGGAAACACAAGGAAAATTAAAGAATGAATGCCATCAAAAGTGGTTCACATACTTGTAGCAGTTTCACCTCAACATTAAATATAAGAAAGGGAGCACCAATAATGTTGTTGACTACATTGTTTGACCTCCAGTTGGATCACTAACCATGGTTCTCGACTCTTACAGGAATGAGACCTCCAAGTGGTCCCAACTCTATGAAAACAATCTTGAATTCGCTACGACCTACCATATGTTGGGAACAAAAATGACCTTTGTCGACATTCATCTTTAGGATGGACAATTATACCATCTGGGTCATTTTTTTGTTCCTTCGAGAAAGCGTGTGAAGCTGATTTTTTTTTTGTTCCTTCGAGAAAGCGTGTGAAGCTGATTTTGGAAGCCCACTATAGTTGGGTGGCAAGACACTTTGGCATGGAGAATGTAATGGAAATACTATAGAAGTATTACTATTGGTGGAGGCTTCGATAGGATGCCAATAAGTATATTAAATCTTGCATTGTTTGTTCTATCTCCAAGCCAACCATTAGGAAAAAAGGAATGTACACCCCTATGCATTCTCTCAACAGGCTCTAGAGATCCATCTCGATGGACTACATGTCATTTCTTCCCTAAACCAAGTATGGAAATGACTGTGTATTCATGGTTGTTGATTGATTCTCTAAGATGGCCCTTCCCTAAACCAAGTATGGAAATGACTGTGTATTCATGGTTGTTGATTGATTCTCTAAGATGGCCATTCTTACAGCTTGCAAGACGAGTATCAAAACTGAGGCCACTGCCAATCTCTTCTTTGAGCTAGTGTGTGTGCACTTTGGACTACCACATACCATCATATCATATCGAGACAATATGTTCTTGAGTACATTCCGGTTAATACTCTAGTCACTTTTGGACACCAAGCTCACCAAATACACTTCTTTCCACCCCCAAACTGATGGAAAGAAATAGGTCATCAATAGGATGATCGTGCATATCTTGTGCATTAAAACTCCAAGCATCCACACACATGGGATGAGATCCTTCCTTATGTTCAACACAATTAAAATAAATCCCCCCATAGCTTGAACGACTACAACCCTTTTAAGGTGGGCCTAAGATTTCAACCATTGGGACCCATTGATGTAGCATTGCCCCTTGCATCCCCACAAGAAGAATATTCCCATGCTCAATATTAGGCATACAAAGCCACCAAATTCATTGAACGGATCCAACACATCCTCCAACAAGTCCATGCTATTTTATAGAAATCCAATGATAAGTATAAACAACGCCATGATCAACACCAAGTTCCAAACAAGTTTCAAGTGGGAGACAAGGTTTGATTGCATTTGCATAATGAAAAACTTATAGTACCCCATCAGAATTTGTGTCCACTTCTCTATGGACCTTACACCATCACCAAGGCTATGGGTGGTAATGATTTTGATTTAATTATTCCCCCCTTCCTTGGCTTGCACCCAGTATTTAATGTGGACCTCCTTTGTCCATATTTTTTGCCACTACTAGACACATCAAAAGTGGCAGAGAAACTAACACCTATAGAGTTGAACCATGACTATATGGAATATGAAATCATTGTTCGAATAATGGACACATAAGTTAAGTGCACACACCAATAGAATATCCAACTCTATCGGATTGTCAAAGCAAGGAAGCTACTGCACCAAGGAAAGTGGTTCAACAAGCGTCAAGTTCAACAAAAGTTTCCCCATTCCTTCCTAAGGAGGGAGTATTGATCCACGTGGAACTATATGGCCACCCAACTATTCCACTAGCTCAAAATACAGTTTCCATCTTGGAATTTTTTCTACAATTGTTTTGGTTCCTAAACTTCCAAGGCCATTTTGAGGTCGTAAACGACGTTTTTTTTGGCACAAAAGCACCTAATAGATAACCAAAGGAATGTACTAGGGAATTCAAAATGTGTACTCCTCAGATAGACATTTTTTATGGGATACTGAGATCCCCAAACAAATATTGTATGCAAAAGTAACACCCCTGGGAAGTTGACATATCAACTAACTACATCGTTCCCCACAAACCTTTTGGTGTTTCATCTTCTGGGTTTAGGGATTTAGATGTTTAGATTTTTCTCATTGATGCTTTATGTTAAAAGTTTTTGGCACAAAAGCACCTAATAGATAACCAAAGGAATGTACTAGGGAATTCAAAATGTGTACTCCTCAGATAGATATTTTTTATGGGATACTGAGATCCCCAAACAAAGATTGTATGCAAAAGTAACACCCCTGGGAAGTTGACATATCAACTAACTACATCGTTCCCCACAAACCTTTTGGTGTTTCATCTTCTGGGTTTAGGGATTTAGATGTTTAGATTTTTCTCATTGATGCTTTATGTTAAAAGTTTTTTTTTGACTCATTGTAATAATCTTCTTGCGAATGTGCGTGTCTGTCACATCACTTCTCAAAGATAAGCTACCACCATTCTAGCGAGTTCATTTTACTCTACTTTTTTACAGTTCTTGCATATTTTGTTCATTAATAAAAATTGATTATTACTATATCTTTGTTTTTTTGTCATATTTTTGTGTTTTGTTTCATCCCATCATAAATAGGATATCACTATAGGATATTACTATATCATCTTGGTATAGTACATATAAGTAGGATTTTGTGAATATTATGTACAAAAAAGTTAGCATATATTGTTTCTCTAATGTCTCTAATGTTTCCAAATAAAAAGTCATCCTAGAACATATCTCATCTCCTATCAAATCACTCACCACTATGTTGGATGGATTTATCATAATTCATATAGTACAATATAAATTCTTGTGGTTGCAACATAACACCTTCCTTTGACAAAGTATCAACATTATTATTCAATTCCCTATAGATAGGGAAGAAAATAGTATAGAATTTTTTGTGTGTCGCCAATGGAATTAAGGGAACACTATTATTCATGCATGAATTCCTCTAAAGCATATTATATAGTATATTGGATGCATTCATTATACATTTCATGAAAATTTGTATTTGGTTAAAGTAGATATGTCAAAATTATTATATAGGCATTATCAAAACTCCTTCTTACATAGTAATTTGACTTAATGACCCTCATTTTGAGGTTGGTCATCATCTTAGTGATGTCACCACCAAATAACGATGTTTTGTATCATTTATAAAAATCTACATAAAAATATAGAATAGTTTTTCATCAAGGGGATCTCAGGAAAGGGTCAGTCGATGCTTCCTCCAGCATAGTATTCTCCTTGAGGGGGAGCACAAAGAAACATAGGTTGATCCTTCCTTAAGGATGGTATTTTCATCATGGGGTATATAGTATACATTTTGGTTAATCCTTCCTCAAGAATATAAATCTCATATAGGGGAACCAAGGGAAGGATCAACCAACCTTTCATCCATCATAGCATTTATGCCAAGGAGGTGCATAGAGAAGGGTCGACTAACCCTTCCTCTAGTGTGGCATTCTCATTTGGGGGTCCACTCAGAAAGGGTTG
>CBVK0103838092.1:0-10106 GCA_900067695.1 Picea abies
ATATATATATATATATATCATGTGTCTATATATACCAAATATTCATTTGCATATCGCTCATCACATGAAAATGGGGAATAGGGGGCATCTTGCCTACTATTATGATGGTAATGTGGTAGTGGTATCATATCTAAGTGGTGTAAATTCACTTGAAATGGAGCTTTACTATGACCACTTCATGCCATATCCCTAGAAATATCACTGACTTGAGAAATTGTCTACATGAGTGGTCTCCACTCATAATCTATGTTGGTACAAGAATTCACAAAATTATCCTCCATGGTATGCCACCTATCCTTGAGGAATTCCTCTAGAAAAACATCCAAATGGTGGTATATATCTACTGGAAAAAAATTTGGGTCAACCACCATCCTCACTTACTTAGCCATAATTCCTAGCCCAACACCCTCGTTTAAAGCTCTTTCTCTTCATTATCCTATTATAGTCAATGATACCCATGGTGATGGTGTTACTCTAATGAGCCTCATTGGCCCAACACACACACACACACACACACACACACACACTTTCAACTCATTATTACCAAAATAAATCCATATATGTATTATAATAGAAATACAAACATATATACACATTTCTAAAACATTAAATCAAACTAAAAAACAACTCACCCATAGGTACCCAACCCTCCCCTAGGAGCCTTGAGAAATCCAATTCTTCATAGAATTCAATCCAAACTTAAAGATACTCCCCAAAAACCACAATATATTGATCCTAAGTAGTAAATAAGTCCATAATGAATATTCTTCACATGGGCCCACCACTTAAATGCATCCACAACTCCCCCAACTATGCCATGCATATCACCCTTACCAGGTTATCACTAATGGCATGGCATGGTTGGATAGGGGGTACTCACTAAAACAATGGTGCATATCAAAGTTCCAAATGTGAATTCACCTCCCCTCAACTCATTGAATTGGGTTAGTTGTTACAATAGAACACCTAAAAATGTGTGATCCTATGCATATTGGGTCCCATCTATGACTCTCTTTACTTGCCTCATTTGACTAGATATATAATGCGACACAAATTTCTTACCCATACTCAAAACCATATGGTCTTGAACCCCAACCCATCAGTTAGAAATCTAGTCTATGTAAATCATCCCATGAAAATTTTTTATCCCCTCTTTGTAGTGGCACTTTATCAATGCCTCCATTATTGTCACCCATAACAATGTGGATCAAGTGTATATCATCTCTCCTAGGCTGGGGAGCCTAGTCAGGAAGTATATATTAGAGAGTTTCAACCCCAATAATTTCCCTCACACATAAAAATAACCTTCAATATTACACATACTAAAAATAATCTCTAAGATTTTTTAATCCATCTATGGTATGGCCACTAAAATCATTTCAGTGTCCTACATCTCACTAGTGTCCTTTAGTGTCCTTTATACTAGTGAATATACTCTCACCTTGGTCATCAAACCATCATACTTATACTCCCTCTAGTATATAGGCATATTGAGTACCCTACCAACAAACTAAAAAGCCTCGTCAATCTCATGCAAATGTTTTACGCATACCATCTATCGTATTGCTTCACATGGTTTTACCTGAACAATTGTTCCATTGTGTGCCTACCTAGTTGTAGGCTCACACAAGTGGTGCACTCCTTGGACATGTGAGTTCATGATTATTCCATTACGTTGGATTCATTTCACCTGTCTGTGAAAAGAACAATCACACAAGTAACTTGCATGACTGAGAAGGTTCTCGGAGAATAATGTTGTATCCATTGAAAGAAAACATGCATTGTTTCATGTCTATATTCCTTCCTAGCCCATGTAACATGGATAAATCCCCAAATTGGTTCCATATGTGTAAAAAGTAAACTTAAAATATAAATTAAATGAATGAAAATAACGAGGATGATAATACCAACTTGGATGTTGTGGAATTTGATTTCATCGATCGAAACTCGCACAACTAGCTCCAAAAACTTTAGGTAAACTTCACCTTAGTCATAACTCATGTTGCATAAATGAATTTAAAATTTTATGTTGGACTATAATTATAAATTTGACCTAAATTTTCCTTTTCACCATATAGGATATCCCTAACTCCATTTTTTCCCACTATTTGTAGATTGGATTCATTTTGTTGAGAACCTTCCTATCATGTAGGTATTTCATGTATGCATGATATTTATTCAAAATCCATTATTCCTACTATTTTTTCAGAGGCATTCATCCTCTCCTTAAGTTATAATTATTCAATATGGAATTTAGACATCATATTGTTATCTACCTATGTTTCGTTAAACCATTTTTACACTCCTTGAGTTTACATTAGGGCCTCCTCGCCTTGGAAATTTGCCTCACCATTTCAAGCTACATTCTATGCTTTCCAAAAAGTGGTACTCCAGCTTCATGGGTCACCCGTTTTATTCCCCCTTCACATCCTAACACCCATTCCATTACTTTCTAGTTGGGATCAGAACTCAATATATTCCTTATGATCAAAAGTGCCTCATACTTCAATCTTCCCATATTGAATCTGCCAAGGAATTTCAATATTGATATTTGACCATATGGTTTCTTCCATGTTCGATATAAATCCATTATTACCTCATGGAGATTCATATTCATATACAATAACAATGTTCTAGATATAGTTGAAGACCTTGGACATGTATTCCTTTATTCATTTGTTTATATGAACCATTAAAATGAGATTCTTTCCTTGTGGTTATCCATGTGTTATATCCCTACTTTCAATGGACCCCCCTTTAATAAACCTCTTTGTCACCCTAGTATCCATTTCTCCCTCACATGTATTAAATGGAAGAAACATTCATTTTCAAATAAAATATGATTTGACCTATATCCATATTCCCATATTGTATTTTTCTTTGACAAGTTCACAAGCAAGAGATTACCCATGTTGTTTACAGAGAGATTATGTATATATATCACCTCACCATAATTCTCTCTCTCTCTCTCTCTCTCTCTCTCTCTCTCTCTCTCTCTCTCTCTCTCTGAGAGAGAGAGAACCTAGATGTTTTTTAGCTTTATGAGATTCTCCTAACCATTATCACCCTAATTTCTCTCACCTATAACATTTAAGTGATCATACCCACAAGTATCACAAATCCACATATAAATCGCATAATGCAACAAAATACATGATCTATATGCTATCTATACACCATAAAGTAGATTCAAACCTTTAATTAATCATTCCAGGGATTGCATAACATTTCTCTCAATATTGGAATCAATCACACCTAAAACACTTTGATAGTAACGTGGCCCCTATAAATCCATACATATAGCATTTTTATGACTCATAAAAGCATAAGGAAACCTTGACATGGAGAGGTGGTTGCATATATGCATACATGTGTCTCCCATCTCATTAACACTGGGTAGTTTGGCCCTCCTTTATGTCTATTTAGGCATATATTCCTACATGTTTCTCCCATCTCATTAACACTTGGTACTTTGTCCCTCCTATAGGTATAATTAGGCATATAGATGCTCATGATTAAGGAAGGATCATTCACATGGAAACCATTTCATATTGGATAGTCAATTTATTCTATAAGTAGAAGATATGGATAAGCATTTAGAATAAGGAGTTGAGTGCAAGGTTATGTCAAAGAAATAAAGACAAAGAGTGAGGAGTACATTTCTTCTACTCATTTATTTCTAGTTTTCTTTCCCTCTTAACATTCATTTTCCCTCTAAAAGTGACCACTCACAAGAAGAAATGTTGTTTGGACTTCACCAAATATTGTGATTGATATTTATCAAAGGTTAAAGGTACCCTCCCATGGAGAAGATTGGATCTCATTTGTAGTAATATCTCTCCCTAGGTTTGTATTAATTTTTATTTCATTTCCATTGGAATAAATCAATTGTTATTCTCTCTCCAAAAAAATGTGGTTTGTATGGAATTTCAATCAATGAATCACCTTTTTAATGTGTTTTCAACTATCATCCATGCTATAGGATAGTATAGTTGGTTATATTGTTGTCTACTTACTTTCATTGTCTATTCCTAAGTATGACAATCAACTAAGAAAAGGTTTCTAGTTCTCCCATACACTAAAACCCCCATAGAAAAAGAAAGAGGTAAAATTTTCCATAGCACTAGTCATATTTCTCAACCTTTCTCCATCAAAATGAATTTTCCATGCCACATCAAAAACTTCTTCTTTATCAACGACTACTAATACAAAGTGAGGCATAATCTCAACCATGATTATGTAACTGCCTAAGTCACTCTCTAATCATACTACTTTATTCATTGACTCATTTGGATGTTCAATATTGAATTTCAAATCCTTTTTTTTATATAACTTGACATTATGATTTTCCAACATGCCAATGGTGTCGATGAAAAATCCAAATGAAAGTTTCTACGAAATGTAGTATCCCATTTTCTAAAAAGAAGTATTCCCCAAGAATATAGGATATCTACCACTACAATGTCCATAAGGATCAATCTATCAAGACAAGATGTAAGTCTGGCATCTATGTATTTGATTATGCTACACACCTTGAATTCTCATGTATACATGGAAAAGGGACTTTGATATGGTCATATAAATTAAAGACCCAACTAGTCCATGATTTGTATAGGAATGATATTATTGGATGCCCTTGAGTCAAGCATATGATTATGCAACAAAAAGTCATTGGAAATCAGGCAACCATAAAAGGACAATGATTGGTCTACTTTTGTAAAATGAATCATTCCAAAATGTGTCTATGGTATACGTTGTGTTAGTTCTTATCGTTTTTCCATGCCAAGCAACTTCTTGGCCTTCCTCTTTAGGTATAAGATCTTAATCGGCTTAGTGAAAATGAAATATATATTCAACTTACCTAAGTGTTGAGTTAGATCAATGTCCATTGATATATAATTGTGGATTTTATTTCTCTAACCCTCGTCAATTATCATTGCATTCGTCAATTATCATTGCATTCATTATAGTCAAGTAGGATCATTATTGTTGATGTCTTGTAACCTTCTTAATTATCTCCTATGTATATGTCAATGAAACTAAGTTTGAATAATCATATTATATTAGGCATTCAAATATTTTATATAATAGGACCTTGCATGTAATCATATTATATTAGGCATTCAAACATATTATTTTTAATTTAATCATGCACCTCATTTAGGTATAGAACTATTGAGTAGTGTGTTTTTTATATGTATATTTCGTTCATAACATTTGTTATTAGAGTGGATTATTATTTGTTTTGTAACTTTTCAACAATATTTGATTTGAGTTTCTAGCCTTTTTGGAAATTCAAATCAAATGATATTTGAAGGGTTCAAAGTAGAACATAACTAACTATGTGTGTGTGTATATGGGTGAAATGTTAGTAGAAAAGGCATGGGAATTTTAGAGGTAAATTATATACAAGTGTTTATGTTTAGTCTCAAAACTTAATTAAAATTAATAAGGGTTACTAAAAAAATATTTAAAGATTACAAAGAGTTCAAAGTGGGACATAACTAAGTATACATATGGGTCAAATGTTAGTAAAAAAGGTATGGTAATTTGAGAGATAAATTGTATATAAGTGTTTATGTTAAGTCTTAAAACTTGATTAAAATTAACAAAGGTTACTTAAAAAAATATTTAAAGATTACAAAATCCAATTGAAGTGAAATTGGTGACATCATAAATAACAAAAACAAGGCTATTAAGGTCCAAAAATATCACATTTTAATGCAAAATGGACGTCCTTATCATCCATACAACTTCACTCTCCAAATAAGGGTGAAAATTAGTGTAAATTAGCAAGAAGATTTGACACATTATCTATAACATTTTCTTGTAAAATGATAATTTAGTGAGACTTTTGACACTACAAAGAAGAGTAACATTATTTTAAAAGATGAAATTTTTGACTTAATTTGATGGAAGTTTAGGAGGTACACCTATTATAGTTTCAACTTATAGAGCAATAGATGAATAAGGGATTAAAAGGTATGTGAACTTCATATCAGCATAACTTTTGAATGGAAGGCCTCATTGATATTATTCAAAATTTCTTTGAGAAATAAAATAGAAATTTAATATAAGGATTTTGAAGAATTGGGATAAATATTGAAGGTTTGGTGAATTGGAATTATATATGTATAGCTAGTTCTATCTCCAACCATCCTTTTGAGATAACCAACATGTATGGATAAAGGTACTAAAACAGGTGTTATTTCACCAAAGAATTCTAAAGAATCATCCATGACACGAGAGGAGATTAAATATTTCAACATCCAATTCTTTAGGTTGAAAGGGAGAATTACATCCAAGGAATCTATAATGGTGAATAAGGTTGAGTTCCAAAAAATGGAAATCATAACAAATTTTCAAACTTTTTAATATACTAACCACTATAATCTTGAGTAAAATAAGGAAAATAAATCTCAATATTGGCATGTTATAAGAACTTCAAAAACTATGAAATGGGACATCAGGAAACTAAAATAGCTCACAATTTATCCTCCTCGCAAATGGCATAGGATTACTTATCAATACAATAAGAGAACAAGAAGATCAATTCCAAACTAGAAGAGTATTCATCATTACAAGATAAACAGAATCATGTCTCTAGCTTTAGTCAAAGGAACTACTTCATTCCCAAGGTAGATATGAGAAATTTCAATGGTAGTGATCCCATGGAATGGACATTACACTTGGGGAAATTTTGTGATTTGTACCAAGTGCTAACTCTATAAAAACTAGTGATTGCATCCTTATATTTAGAACTAGAACCATTTGTGTGGTATATATGGTTTTGAAACTATAAAAATAACTTGAAAATAACTTGATTATCTCTTGGTCCATTTCTATGGAAAACATCCATGGAACTAAAGGCAAGTTATTAATATTCAAAAAGGAAATTACATTATGACACATCTCATATATGTCATCAACAAATGATCCTTTGTGTTCTTTAAATAAATATTACGATGGACTAATTGAGTGTTGAATGAAGGATCAAATGTTGTTATAATCAAGGAGATGTTGAACCATCATATACTCATGTATAAAATAGGATCATGAATATTAGACCTTTTAAGTACAAAATCACACTAAATAAACACATTAAAATCACACTATATTTAAAATCACATTAGACTAAGTTGAATGTAAACTAACTCCTAATGTCAAAATATCCTAACACTTCACTTGTCAACATAGATCAACCATAATATATTTTCGAGAACCTTTGATAAAATATGGACTTCCAATTAATATAGAACAACCATAATATATTTGCAAGAACCTTTGATAAAATATTCACTTCCAATTATAGAGATTTCTATGGATGTTTTTTTTTAAGTTTTTCTTACACATTATCACTAAAAACTTCAACAAAATCCTCCACCAAAACCCTATTTCATAGTAGTAGAAGTATGTTAGACGTAATCACTATAATTCATAGATAATCAAACGTAGAAATAAAGGTTTTGAATTGCATCATTATAGTGCATGTGTAATCATAGACACCCCACATTTGAGGTAAGAAGCTAACAAACCATTTATCACATCTACAATATAGATCAACATAGTGTGACATGGGGTTACCAATTTAATGTCCACTTTTGATTTCAACTTGTAATACTATAGGCCATTATTTTCCTTACTCTTATAACTATAGGCCCTTCAACATCAACATATAACTATAGACCCTTCAACATCATCATAGAAACAAGTGTTGCAATGCAGCGTAGTCCTTTCTGAACCGAAATCGCCATGTCGAACCAAAATTGCCAAAGATTTGCTTGGTGATTCTTGTTAGATTCAGCATGACGACTAAGGGAGTTGGTAAGCAACAAAAAAGACCACTTAGACTGCCAAGGAAAAATCCCAACATGGAAAGGAAAGAATCGTCCCCTTCTTGCAACAAGTTGATTATTTTATTAGAAAATGGGTTTTTTTAAATTAAACATGTTAACAATGAATTTGAAAGGTCAACAATGAATTTGAAATCTTATTTTAGTTTCTAGTATATTGAAAATTAGTTTCCAGTATATTGAAATGGATGAAGTTTGAATGGAAAGCTTAATTTCATTTCATTATATTGAAATGAATGAAGTTTGAATTGATTTTATACAGGCAGAGGAGAAGGTGAAGGGCACTACGCAGAGTGCCATGGAGGTTCTCAAGCATCCTTTGGGTGAAGCATCCTTTGAGTGAAAGCGAGGGGGATGGAAATGACGAGGATCAAAACAAGTGAGAAGGGATTTCTATCTTGCCTTGACTTTATGTTTTGTCTTGGCACATCTTCTGAAGATCGATTACAATAGTTCTTGTATTTATTATTATTAAATGTTTGATATGAAAACAGATTGCAAGGAAAATAATCGTGCAATTTCTTTAACAATAGTCTACATTCTAAACCAAGTAAAGAACAATTATGAAAGTCTGTCTTGGACATGGAAGGAAACTACCTAGGAAATTTCTTTACGATAAGTAAAGCACAATCAAGAAGGTCCCTTACGCACAGATGGAAAGACAATAATTTTGCAATTCCTTTCTCAATAGTGTAAATTCTAAGAACTTGTCAAAGTATGAGGAAGAAGCCATGTTTAAGTTAAGTCAAAGGTCAAGATATTGCATACATGTTTGAAGGGCTATTTCAAGATATTTCATACCTGTTTGAAGGGATATTTCAAGATATTGCATACTTGTTTGAAGGGATACTATGGTGACCTTCAAGTTTACCCTTGATGAGATGGAAGCGGCGCTGACCAAAGGCCATAGAAATTCTTAAGACTACCACATTTTAGTCCTGTTTTTATAGGCAATACAATCAGGAGCATGATAACCAGATTAGACTGGAATTAGTGAAATTACAAGAAACCCAAATCAATGTAACACTGAAACATATCAATCAGGAAACAAAAAGGTACATTGTTTATACTATCAAGCAATGCAACTAAAAATAAGTAGTAACTGCACCAACTAGACTATGCAAAATAGTAATGGTTCCAAGCACTAGACAGTTATAATTAACAGTAGTATTACAAAGTAGTAGGATCATGGTTCTGTAGAAATGGTACACTAGAGGTAACATCTATAGTTTTAACTGTTATCTATATCGATGATCAATATACAAGTAATCTGCATAAAACCCCCTCTATGGTTCTTGTATGTAACCTTCTCTAAGCCCTTTACACAGAATTCAAACATGTAACTAGCATATTTTACTCCCAAGATCATGAAGAAGCTTACTTAAAAAACTCAAAGACATCAGTTAGATTTCTAAAATAGAATTTTTGTTACAAACGAAAATATTTTGATATTAAAATGTATTAGTATCACTTACAATCTACACCCAAATGGTTTATGGCTTATACAAAAGGAAAGAGACCAAAACATTATTTCACTGAATGGATGCAACTCAACTCATATGCTAGGGAGAGGGGTATACAACAATAACAAACATGATATTGAAAGTGAAAACAGTTTAGGTAACCAACCCCCTTTTTTTTTTATTTGACTCAAAAGTATGCTCAAATTACATCTCACTTGTTTAGAGATGTATATTCCCTCTCAGCATTAGTTCATGAATTACTAGTTCACGAAAATAGAAAAGAAAGAGAGAATGCAGTAAACTCCATAAATTTAAGAACTTCTTACGGACCAAAAAAATGAGAAGCCATGCAGAAGGAAAAATCATTATCCAATGCATGGGAACCATGTTGAAATGCATATGGATTTTCACCATGTAGGATATGAGAGGAGCTTTAGTCAAGTAGGGTAGCATCAATCAAATAAGGAGAAATCATGTTTGTATCAAGACATGTTGGAGTAAAATTGCTACCAAAAACTTGTGAAAATAAATTCTAGTCAGTCACCCAAGCCAAAGGACATTAACAATGCTAAGAATCATATCAAAATAAAAATAAAAATAAAACTAATCGACCGCGTGAAGCTAGAGATCATTTATTGTGGACAACTATATGAGGAAAAATCATACTACTTCACATGTCTTGAAGAGTCTATTAACGATTCTATAAGGCAATTAGGTTGCAAGATATGAAAGTTATATGGAAAAATGATAAAAATGACAAACTACACTTTCCCACCTGTAACATTGTAAG